>OMNW01031183.1:0-30001 GCA_900303245.1 Selene dorsalis | reverse complement strand
TTTCAGGCTCTGATGATTCAAATATTACTTGGCTCTTCAGCTGACTTTATATTTTCCTACATACTAGTAACTCAGAGTTCATGACATGGCCTTTGGATCCATACCAGGGACTCATTAACTGAATGCATTTCATAGATAAATTAGCAAATAAGGAAAATCAACCATCAGTATCATATGTTTAGTTTGAAATATGGATAATTAACAACTCAAAGCCCTAGTACTCTGGACTAACATGTTAAATGGTGGTTTAGAAATCAAGAATGAGACCAAAACTGTCTAGCTACACACTAATCCAAAATGGCGCCCATGAAAAAGTCCTCACTTCAGTAGTCGTGTGTTTTAATGCTGATTGTTTCACTTTGTTTCTTAAAGAATCTGAGGTGGGACATTGAATCATCGGGTCATCTAGTGGGGGAAAGTTGCAAGTACTTCTCTCTAAGTGTAGCAGAAAGGGTGGTCCTCACTTCATCTGCACATTTACCTGGAGCTCACTATGATGCCCTTACAGGAATGTTTGTGTGTTTGTGTTTGCCACATGTGATGAAAAAATAGGCAAAGGTTTTGGGATATGAATCCCAGTCAGTACAATTTCATTAAATCATTCTTAAATTTGTAAAAATTACTCATTCATCTGTGAGTCTGCATCTGCGTGCGTGCGCACATGTCCGTCCGTCTGTGTGTGTCTGTGTGTGTGTGTATGTGTGTGTGTGTGCGCGCATGCATGAGAAAGAGACAGAACGACAGGGGTCAGTGACAAACACCCTGGGGACACCAGATGTGGTGGCCTTTAGCATTAACCTCACAGTGAAATGAGGAGGAAACGCACCATAAATCACACACACACTTATGAACAGACACACACACGCACACACAACCATTTGCTGTTTTAATTAGATATCGATCACCAGTGGAATAGGGGAAGCATGCTCTGGTTGTTTTGGCTCTGATGTTTGGGTTTGTTGTGTCTGACTGGGATGTTTTGTGAGATCAGACACTGTCCAATGTCACAACTCTCAAGATGTTTATCACTTAGCAACAAGTAGATCAATGTGATAAGCTGATATTTGCTTATTACTGTATACTGCCTTATATTCATCAGTGTTTTAAAGGCTGGATTTTTATATAGTA
The DNA here is from genome assembly GCA_900303245.1 of Selene dorsalis. Taxonomy (NCBI): domain Eukaryota; kingdom Metazoa; phylum Chordata; class Actinopteri; order Carangiformes; family Carangidae; genus Selene; species Selene dorsalis. The sequence continues at coordinate 28,873 of OMNW01031183.1, read as the reverse complement.
TTGCACTGTGGCATATACTTTTTTTTTCTTTTTTTTTACAGTTACTTTACAGTTTATAATAGTATATATATATAATGTAGAGAGCCAGGAAAACAATTTAATATACAGTAAAAATTGTTTTTCAAAATGTATTGTATACATACTTGTACATCTTCACAACTCATGCTTATTATTTATTTAATGTTTATTTTATGGAGGAGCATATAACCAATTCACATACCACAGGCCTTTATAGCCTATGCTAATTTGCATTGCTCATCCCTAGACAGGCCTTTAAAAAATAAAAAAAAAATACACACAGCACCACACTAAACGCAAACATCACCATAACCCTGAAAGTACCTTTTGGTGACATGACTGATCCCTCTCTACAAAGGAGTTTGAGTTTTGTGGGTTTTTTCTTGTGTTTTTCACTCAAAACGTAACAAACACTGTAAAGAACTGTTTCACTATATAGATAATAGTGAATTGGAAAAATAACATATTAATGATCATTTCTTACATATTTGTATTTAGTATTGTATAATCCTTGAGGATTTTTGTCAAGTGTTATGTAATGTAAACACAACACAAATAATGACTTTACATTTGCTACTTACATACAGCCAAACACAACAAGCAATAATGAACAGGGGGGACTCAGCTGGCACACACAGGGGTCGAGGCAGAGTTCAGGGGTCAAGTAATGACTCAGAGAGAGGTCGATGACCCTCTAGGGCCAACAACAACCCTAACCCTAACACACAGAGAGAGACAGAGGGGTGTTGGGTGTAGGTGGGAAGAAGAGAGTGTGACACGCTTTGTCGAACACACTCAGAAAACACTACTTTAATGACTTTGTAAATTGAATTCACTCAACACACAGTGAAACTCTAGATTTTTCTTATAATCAACGTTATAATTTTCCCTCCTCTGCCTGGTTGTATCTCTGCAGTGTGGGGGATCAGCGAAAATAAATGAAATGACACTTTTTACTCTAAAAAGGTACAGGTCTCCTTGGGCCTGCTGGGGGACTACAAGAGACTGTGTCCTTGTGTGTCTTTGTGTGTTTGTATGCACTTGCAACCATAGTACTATAATCATGTTATTAAACCAAGGTAATTACAGGGATGGAGGTCACCCTACTCAGACACACTTCCTAAACATATGAACAACAAGGTGGAGGTGCCTCAGATCAGGTGTTTTGGTGTCTATGTCTGTCTGTCTGTCTGTCTGTCTGTGTTTAATAGAAAGTAACCTACAGCACTTTAAAAGGCTCTAAGGGATGGTTCATTTAAAACTTTAAATGTATTGCTACCAGGTTTTCTTTACTTATAACTGTTAATGTGCAAGACTGATTCAGAAAACAAAAGAATCTCAAATCTTACATCAATCAATCTCCGCCGCTGTTTGTGTGTTAGAGAGAAGATAACAGTGTGTATGCCTGTGAGAATAAGCGGGTGTCTGTTTGTGTGTGTAATCACCTTGCAGCTTCGATGTCTCTACAGCGCTTAATGGCCCGGTGAGTCAGATGCTGTTATTACACCACCTTGCTGTGCTGTCATTATGGTTCACACACCTGGGAAGACCACACATAAGGAAAAGAAGAAACTTCTGTCTGGTGCTAAATGTCAGCTCCAGCTTTTAAAATCTCCTTTCATTTCACTTTCAATCACACACTCGTTTGAAAATGCACTGATCTGAAACTCAGTTGGGGTTATCCATGAGAATTTTGAATAATTTCAGGGCCGTCTGAAGGTCTATCAGACACATGCAGCAAAACATCGGATGGGTTTTACAACTGTAAATAAATCAGGGAAACAGTTTCTCCTCTGTCTCAGAGGCGCAGAAGGGTTCATAGGTAGGAGGGTAGGGTCACCGACTGAGTGCTACAGGATTCATGGAATTGAATTTGAGCTAGGAAGATTATTTCCTCCTGCATCCAAGACGGGTCAAAGCCTGTCTTTGGTTGGCAACAGGGGGCAGAGGATAATGTGGAAACACTGTGTACACGACTCTCTGTTACACAGAGAACATGTTATCACTGAATTCCCCCAGGACTGTGTATCCCCCATTCCTCATCTCAAAGCAGTGGCAGAAAAAAAAAAACTGGTGGCAGAACAAAAACATGCGACTGCAAAAACATTACTTCCACAGCTCCACTGGGTTTCCCATTCTCTGGTACATGTGCAAACTGGTTGTTTTATCATCTTCAGTGTTTGCAGTGTAGTGTCCTTATTGCTCACATGTAATATTCAATAACTCTTAGTACTATTATAAACCTCTCCCCCATTTCCTCCATTACCACGTCTTTTTCATAACACTGTCAGGACATGGGCATCAAGAGGATTCAATTTCACCAATTTTTATGTCCCATTAGAATTATGGAATTTGTAAACACTATGGAATAAGTTATTGTTTGCACATATGATGAATTTGTAGCTAATGTGTATGCTTTTTCGTCTATGCGTGTGTCTGTGTGTACATTTGTGTGTGTGTGTGTGTGTGTGTGTGTTTTCAGCCTCATTTGGAGCCCACTCCCATAAATAGAACCATGATTGAGATGCCAGCGCTCATCCTATCATCCCTCTGCATGGTGATTTGATATCTATGAACTCCAGAGCCCTTTCTGTAATTATGTACAGTGCGGCTTCATGTACCCTGGTGTTTGTGTGTGTTTTAGAGAGAAAGACACCAAGAGCTTGAGGAAGAGGCAGAAAGAGAGAGACTAAACAAAGCTGGGTGGAACTGAGTTAAATGTGTGCTAAGCATAATCCAGACTACACAACTGCATTAATACATATATTCACAACATGGCTTAAGCATAGTCAGTTGGTTTTGCAGCTATGGCTGAGCTTAGCAAACAGCAATTTTACCAGAAATCACACAGGCTTAAATATCTAAATGGGGCGTACTGTTCAGTGGGTTCATTTACTTATGTTTATTTTTGTTTATCTACCATGAAGTCCTTGCTCCTGAATTACTTCAAGGATGAGGGATTAAAAATAGAATAGTAGACGAAAGTTACCTGAGATGTTCCTGCCTGGGTTTGATCTTAAACCCAGCTTGATGGTTTCGCAGCCATAAGAAGCCTAAGGCACACAAGACTTTTATTCTTAGCCCAAAAGAAAAAAATCTATACAATATAATCCCTCATCTGTGTTTTGGATAAAATATGACACTTCCAAATTTCTATCGATCATTTCATGAGAAAAAGAGACCAACAAGAGAATTTCATGCTTAAGAAAAATCTTGACCTTCAATTATTTTCAAAATATCTCTAGACTCAAAAGAAAAACTAAACAGTCAAGTATTTACTCTCTGTGCAAATAGATGCAAGAGATGTGAAATTCTTGAGTAAGTTTTCATCTGTGGCTGCCGAAGATGTGAACCAGAGCCTCAAAACTCCAAAACATGGATATCAATATTTGACTGCTTTATCATGAGTGCAAGAAAAGGAGAAAAAAAGGAAATAATAGTAAGAATAGTTTGATAAAACAACTTCAAATCAAAGTCTGCTTACTATTACTTTATTCTGCTTTACTATATACTTTTTGCACCTTCAGGAATTTTCTTCTGTATCCCATGGTTTCGATGAAGACTAAGTTATGTTGTAAAGTGCTCATAAGAGGACCTTGAGTTATGTCAAGCAATTAGCTTCAAGCACCAGACTAAATCTTGATGCTTAAATCTGCAATGTTACTTAATTTACTGTTCTTCATATATATCTGGCACTTATGTAAATGTTATACACATACTGTAAGGGCATTTGTGTATTTCGTGAATAAAGCATATTTGTTTTTTAGAGAGTAAAAATTAGATGAACATAGCGGAAAAGCAGGAGCCCATTCATCACTGGCTGCTTGTGCTCACCTATGCAGTCTGGGCAATTGTGTCTCATCCGTTGCATCGATAATGCTCACAGGCCAGTGCTGTGGAGCGAAGAGAGGGAAAAGATGTACTGAGAAATGAATAGAGGATGGAGTGTATGCACAAGGAGAGAGAGTGAAAGGGTGGCGTGAGCACAAGAAAAGATAGAGAATGAGTAACAGAGAGAGAGGGGACAGAGTTTGTGTTTGGGTAATTTAATAGTCCAAATAGAGGTTTCTCTGTCTCCTTTTTTCCTTTTATTCTATCTCTTGTGCAGAGAATGTGAGGGCAAATTTCTTCTGGAGACCTTTCAATGCTTGATTGGATCTTTTGTGCATTCAGTGAATTGGCACTAAGGTGTTAAAGACAGTGGTTCCCTGTTTGGAGCAGCCAAGTTTGTATGAATGCATTTGCTTTATAAAAAAAAAATCCCAATGTGTGCTGGTACAGTATGAGCAAGCCTCTATTCATAAAGGCATATTCACAATACACCCATATGAAACAGTGAGCAGCCCAGCCAGCTTTATGCCATATAAAATAGAGGTTTTCAGAGCATAAATGGTCACAGCTTGTACAAAAACAGTTTAAATTAGCCATTTAGTCACAGCGTCTCACAGTATGAGCCAGTGAGGGAAAAAACATTCAAATTTTCTCCTGAGTAGTGAAAGCTCAAACTCAAGATTGTGGCACATGACACGTTTTCAGGCAAAGGAATAAAATATAATGCAATTTTGCACTGCAGAAATGTTTATTCCCATGAGTGGCTCTCTTCCAGGCTGAATAAATGTAATTTAGTTGTGAAAAGATTCACATCAAAAGGTCTATAAAGGAGCTGTTTTGGAGTTTTACATCGTATCACTTGATCTTCATCAGCAGAGGGAGTTCACCCAGTCTGCATGGATGACAGATGAGCACATTTTCATTTTTTTCTGAGCACTTTATAGCTGCTGTAGAGGATCATGACATGGGTAGCTTGTACAGTAAAGACAAAACCCCACAGAAAATCATTTCTTAACTCAGCAGTTCTCCTGCTCTACTTATCTTTACAACATCTTTCTGCTCATTGTTTTGGTTTTGTAGCCTAAAACCCTACCGTTCACTACCAACGTGTCGTTTTCAGCTGCAGATGGGTAACTGTCTAGCTGTCTCTGTGATGAAAATCTCTACTCAAGCTGCTCAGCACCAAGCTGCAGACATAAAAGGTTGGCTGGTGAACATGATGGAGCATGTATGTAGCTGAAGAGCCAGATATTTCCCTCAGGGGTTGGTAGTGACCAATAACAGAGTTAAAAGGAGAGAGAAAGTCAGATTTTCATTTGTGACATGGCCAGAAAACATCTACACCAAATTAATTCTAATGTTGCTCTTTATCTGCTGAGTGTGCAAAGGTTTGTCATCTTAAAAGATGATATGTTAGTGCTGTGGCTATAGGTGACCAAAAACACAAGTCACTGCAAGATTTCATTATAGTTTCTTGTGTAGAATTAAAAAATGGCATGATTGTAGTTATACATTTCTGACTGACACATTGAGATCCTGTTACTTTGAGACCAAAATCAAGTTTACTGAGCTGTAACCTTTGTCATTACCACAGGGTCTCTGGCGGTGTCTGTCACCGATATGACAGCTCCAGTGGTCGGGTCATCTGGGGGAGTGTACGCCCTGGTCTCTGCACATTTGGCTAATGTAGTAATGGTAAGTGTGTGTCTTTGTGTGTGTGTGCGTGTGTGCGTGCGTGCGTGCGTGCGTGTGTGTGTGATGATGATTATCACATCACTCAGTTGTCCTGTCACTACAGAGCACTGCCACATCATCAAAGCAGCCTGTTTCGGGGCCTAGCAGGTGCTTCTCTATCTACAGATGCCATACATTCCTCACCATCACTATCAGTTGTCCCCCTAAGATCAGAGTGTGTGTTGAGCTTGTGCACATGTTTATGTGACAGCATGGGAGGAAATCCCATCCCTCGGCTCTCTGCTGCCCTTTGACATCTGTGCGTGCTCTGTTTGGTCTACTCTTCCGCTGTGGGTCGTCATCCAGACATTTGGCAAACACCACTCAAGGTGAACCTCTATTATGTGGAACAGGGTGCTCATTGTGTACTCAGCCAGATCCTCCATAACATCCTTGGGCTCAGGGTGAAGGAGTTTGTCTCCCTGCCTCCAGCTGAAATCATATTATCTAATACAGCAAAAACAGTCTGGGGGTCAGAGTGTCTCTGGGGTTTCAAAATTGATGGGAATTGAGACAAAGGGTGCGATCTCATGTAATGTCATGTCTGTGAGTGTGTCTGTGTGTGTGTGTGTGAGTGAGTGAGTGTGTGTGTGTGTGAGTGAGTGTGTGTGTGTGAAAGGAGGACTTGACCTTCTAGCACAGTTTGTTCTGTCTTCATCATCAGAACTTGAAAATGTCCTCATGAATTTTCCATCCTCTCTTTGTAGAACTGGTCGGGAATGAAGTGTCAGTTCAAGTTATTCCGGATGGCCATGGCTCTGGTTTGCAGTAAGTCTTGATAAATAGACCTCAGTTCAGTTTCACCTGTTTTTCTTTTTGTCAACAAATTCCATGAAAAGACCACATAGACAGTAGAGCACTGGCATTTCTACCAACTGTTATGCAACAAGAGTCAGTTTTTGAGTCAGTAGTGCAGTTTTCACTTTTTTCAATTTGTAGATCAACCAGTTTTTGATTTTATTCTTTATCTGGGATTTGTTGAAAATAAGAAACATACTCAAAACATCCTATTGTAAAATAATTTTCAGCAGAAACGGTTGACCCTTGTGTTATTCCATCACCAGAATTGAATCTGAATGAATAAAGGCTCTGAATTTTTTAGAAATATAATTGTTTCAAAGGAAACAGCTTATTGAAAATGTTTAACCTTATGCAGACTTATCCACAATGAGGTATTCAAAACAGGACATAATGTCCAGTTTGGAAGCTCACCAGTTTAGTTTTATTTAAGGTCATTGAGGAAAATTGCTCGTGTTTTTGTATCTTAACCACAAGATGTGTTTGTTCTTGACCCATTGTTGAAAGGAATTGTGGCGGTGAACCAGGGCTCCCAGATCTTTATAGAAATGCAGAACTGAACAATATTTAAAAAAAAAAAGAAGAAAAAAATCAATCAGTCAAAACAAAACTGTCACTCTGTCACTCTGTCAAACCTTGTCCAAGTGCTGTTGCAGGAGTTAAAAGTTCATTCTGGTCAATACGTTCTGAAAACAGGATAAAAGCAGCTCTAATATTTCTGCCTTCTTTCATTTGTGAGCGACTTGCCAAGAAGTACATATACGTGCTCAAAGCTGACTAATGTGATTTCTTTTCTACCCTCTGCTCACAGTGAGTGTAGAGTTTGGTCGGGCAGTGTGGTTGCGGTTCTACCCTCCGGCCTTTCCTCCCTGTCCCAACCCCAGCTTTGTAGCTCACCTGGGAGGGGTGATGGTCGGTCTGACGCTGGGCGTGGTGGTCCTGCAGAACTACGAGCAGAGACTCCAAGAGCAATCCCTGTTTTGGATCTTCTTCTGCGTCTACACCTTGTTCGTGCTTTGCGCAGTCTTCTGGAACATTTTTGCATACAGCTTGCTTGACGTGCGACTGCCTCCTCCACCTTGACTTGTCTATCAAAGGCATATATTTAAGACACTGTACCCCCTTAACTCCTCCATCAGTAGATGCCTGGGCTTTCTCTGGATGAGTCACCTCACCCCCATAAGCTTGATCATGGGGTGATCAGAGCTGTCTAACACCTTCCTCTTACACCCAGTGATCTGATACAGGGATACCTGACCTGCAACAAACCCCTTTGCTTGTCTCAGCCTACCAGTCATGTTGATCCTTGCCATCACAACCCTCCACCTCCTTTTTGTCTTCATCTCTGTTGGATGCTTGTAGGACTTTTGTTGACAGTAATGTGTTGACAAATGAAAAGCCTTGGATCTAACACAACAGGAGCAGTCCTGTTCACATGGCTTAACCTTCTCTGCCTCTTCCTCCTCAATCCAACGGTGCCTACTCGTCGAGACATCAGTCTGTGAAAGTATTTCTACACAATTGCCTCTTGTGTAGGGTAATAGCAGCAAAACCCTCCAGTAAAAACTGCTGTCAGACAAAATAAGTTCCTAAAAACTGTTGTCTGTCTGTGCCCTCTTCATTAGTACATGAAGAATAAGATCATGTGTGAATTTAGGCTTAGCTGGTGTTTTGTCACTTTTACAAGCAGCACGTGAGTGGTACATGTAAAATGAGTTTCACAGTATAGAGAGAGCATAGAATAAATAGACTACAATAACCTTCAAAAGCTATCACGAATTTACCTTTGAAGGAAAATGTGGGTGGCTATTCAGTGTTGCCTTTAGCATTTGGCACTTCCCCAGAGAAGGATTAATTTGTGTTCAGCACTATATGAACCTCAAACGTTTGTCTTTGACATTTTTGTGTGTGTGTGTGTGTGTGCAAGGAGTGCGACAATTGTACCATTGTGTGTACTGATAAAAAAAAAAAAAGAAGCAGAAGTGCCATTCAGACTTTAAGCTTTCAAAAATGATGCCAAAATATTGCTATAAGCACCAGGGGAAGAGTACATCCCTGAGAAGTATTGCTTTTATGTAAGAAAAAATTATCTAATTTTGTCTGTAAAGAGTCAGTGGAATGTAACAAAAAATTTTCATGATTTGATCTGAACTTCTCACCAGTAACCTTGGAACAGCCCAGAAGCGCACTCAAGCTCTTGTCCTTTTGTCGTCCCCTCTGGGTTTTTGCAGTGATTTTTGAGATGTTTGAAATTTCAAAGTGACAGAAGTTTATTTATTCTCTGATAAAGTGGTGAATTGAGAAAAGTGGGATTCGGATGAAATGAAATGAAAACTTTCACCAATGAGGTGAGCTGGGCCGCTCTGAATAAATCTAAGTATTTTTCTCATTACCAAATGTAGAAGAGCACACATGCCTGACCTCGACTGCATCAGGGCTGGGGTCGTGTCACTCTCAGTTCAGGAAGCAGTGGGGGGGAAAGAAACAAATCAATTCTCTCTCATTAGCTGCTGTCACAACTTAAATTGTTAATTGATTGAACTGGGATAGAAAACGACGCCAGTCCTAAGCTGTAAGTCTCAAACTGTACTGTACTTTAACCTCATGTTACACTGGTAACTGCTTCGCACAAACATTATTATAATGTAATTAAATACAGATTAATATTTTAACATGCATTTGCTGATGATTTTATTTTTACTTGGTGATATTGGTATGTTGTGTAAATTGTTTGGTCAATCTGCATTGTGATATATTAGCTATATGCTGTATGTGTCCTATTTAAAAAGAAACAAACAAAAGAACAAACAACTGGTCATAAAGATGGTCTGGGATTGTACATAATAAGGGCTATGACGCAAAACAGAGTGAGGGGTAAATCACTGACAATATTTTAACATTGTGCATATTTTGTAGATTTGATATGTACATACTGGAGTACATTAAACAGTTTTATACAGAAACAAAACATGATTTCTTTGGATTTTTGCCCCCACTTATATGAATCTGACTGTCCTCTTGGTTTACACCTAATACTTCTTCTTTTACATGATTAAGCTGTTTAGCTCCCCCAAAAATAACAGAGAGAAAACTAGAATGTTTGTCAAGTTTGTCATATTCATTGTATGGGTATGAGTATGAGGATATACACATACATACCTCAGTGTATGTGAATGGCAGTTTTTCAATCATTTAAACCCAATCATACTACCAAATAACCTCATTGTGACCTTTCCTCAAGTCACACATGCGCTCACACACATACAAATGCAGGTTTTATTCAATATCCAGAGACAGGAATTACCTCCCATTGTACAAAGAAATGTGATCAAACTAAGCAGGTCTGCAGCCTTGAAACCAGATTAACCTTGACCCAGTGTTAAGCGAGCGCTGAGGGCCGCAGAGCGGAGAGCCAGGTTTAAGAGCCTTTGTGAAAAAAGCACATGTCACACTGATCAATGAAATATGTGAGCATACAAGAATCAACCATAATTCATTCAGATAAGGGACTCCTTAAGCTGCCACTGAACGTCCTCTCTGTCTAGAAACCATATGGAGAGTTGTGGATTTAAAGGCGCACAATGAAAAATTCATTAGACAGCCAAGGAAAGCTTCTTCGCATCTCAGAGGTAGTCATTCACCTTGGTGAAGAAGAGGAGACAACAGAGGCTGCTAGGAAGGAAAATCAGTCTGAAAGCATTTGTATTGTCTCTGCTTTTATGCTGCCGGCTGAGAACAGCATTTGTTACAATTTGAACCCGTTCTAATATGCATTTCACACCTTTTTGCTTCTTCGCAACTACAGAGACTAAAGCTGACTGTTAACACTGTTTGATTAGTAATTGTTGTCAGTGTTTCTAACTAGAACATACTGGCTGTTTAAGCACGGTGATATTCAGTGGTGGAAGAAGAGCACATCTTTTACATGATTCAAAGTAGTACAGCCACGTTGAAACAATCTGTTATTTAAATAATCTCACCTAAGTATTCGCATCAAGATGCGCTTCAAGTAGTTATTCATTTTTCAATCATATTAAATTATTAATATAAATATTAAATGCATTATTTAGGCATCAACATTCATTTCAGGTACATGGGGGTGCAGCTAATTTGAATTACTTCTGGTAGCTTAATTTATAACAACACATCATAACTTATTTGTTGATTATATTTTGTATTAATATGTAATCTGGATATGCAAAGTATGCAAAGGCTGTCAAATAAATGTGGTGGAGTGGAAAATATAATAGTTGCCTCTGATTTCTCTGATTAGTCAACAGTTCTTCAAAAGTAGTATTTAACTATTTTGCAGTCCCTTCATCTCTGCCATTCATTTTGTCAGGTGAAAGGGACTCACTGTTGATGTGTCAGATCATCCCACTGCTGCTGAAAAAGGCTGTGAGCTGTGTCTACATGTTGTAACTGTCACATGTGATGGTGAACAGATGCAGTCTGTCAAAATCACAAATTGGACACATAACCACAATGCCATCGTGGGGGCTGTGGTTTTCCCTTTCTGCAATGTTGTCTCCATCCAGCGGATAGATAATGAACAACATGTCGCAGTGGTGTGCATGAGTAGTTGTCTCCTACTGTTAACACAAACCCAGCAGCATGGGCAGCCACGGCACAGAGTCAGCTGTGGACCTGGACACAACCAAGCTGGATCAAATGAAACAGAGTGCGATCATCATAGATATGCAAGTTGAACTTACACATGGATGCATGATCATCATCATCATCATCATTCAGTTGTCTGTTTTGTGCTTCAGTGTGACTGCCACAACCACAAAGTTACATCTTTTTGAACTGATTCCTTTATCAAAAGCAGCCTTCATGTCATGTCATGTCATGTCATAATGTTTGGTGCTGTTTACCATGAACATCCTTTCATGAAAACAGACCATTAGAAAATGACGTTACCTGCTGACTGTTCCTTTTCCTCTGTCTTTCGGATTTTATTGTGTTTCCTCACTTCCACACTGATTGTTTTATGTCCTGCTGCCTGCTCTGTTGCACTGTTATCTCCTGACTTCAGTTTGACTCCCACTGGACAGCTTTCAGTGCAACACGGCTTATTTTGCTCTCTAAATCCTGTCTTGCTACTCCTCTCTTTTACATGCACATGTTCCTAAAATGCTGCTTTTCAATTAGGGCCTACATGTATCTTGTGATTTCAATATCAGTCAGAGCCCATGTCAACTCACAAAACAGATCATGTCCGCATCCAGTCAAATACTGACACCTAGTGCCATTTTTAGGTTTTGTATTTTTGCATCCATTGGTGATGCTGTTGATCTGTGCAATGGTGTATAGAAGGATTTGGTGTTGAACTCATCAGATGACCTGAGAATGTGTCCATCCATGAGTTGTAGGAGTTTGTATTATGTTTTATATCCCATCTAGGGGTGAGACACAGTGGTTATGTCCTTTTGTGCTTCACCACTGCCTTCTTGGAAAAATGTACAGGACTGAGGTGATTGAGTGAGGCTGCCAATCATCCACCAGACTAGAATACTGATCCACCAATCCATGGGCGGTGGTCAGTGAGCATCCATTGTGTATCTGAAACTCAATCCATGTGCAGCTGGAATTTTCTTTCAGTGACTTAAAAATTGATTATGATGATAGAAACTGAAAGTAAATAAACACATACATTTAAAAAGCTTTGCACAAAGAGTCTAGAAAGAATCAATTAAAAATCATCAGTGTATCTGAAGAAATTGGATGAATCAATGTTTTGATGGTTTTGTCTCCACCAGAGAAGATTTACAGTAGTTAGAATTGTTTACTACATAAAATACTGAGTTACATTTTACAGTTACATTTAGAAAAACACATAATGTATTTGCAATAAAATTCATAAATATTCACAATAATATTCACTTCATCCTTTAAAACAAATCATATTTTTAAAGCCTATAGGTCTTAAAGCTATCACCTTAGGACCTTTAATTAGTAAAATGATTTCACGATTTCATCTCCAGTGGTCAACTTTTGTCTTATAGTTGCAAAACATTGTTATGACTTACACTCCTTGCAGGTGAATTACTCTCTACATAAGATAAATCAATACTATCAGAAGCGGATGTTTAGTCTGTATCCTAGCAACGACTTCATGGAGAACTTCAGCAGTTGCCATTGAGTGTGATGTACACAAGCGTTGTTATGATTTGAAAAAATGTCTACTTTCTGAGTCTTCACCAACATCTCCAGCTCTTCATTACTCTTGTTGGGCAGAGAGTTGATATTTCCCATGATGGCTGACGACAGAAAGGACCGATAGTACATCTCCACTTCCAAGCCTTCATCTTTGCACCAACAGCACGGCAACCATGAAAACACCTCTCTCAGCTGGAACAGGAACGGGGTGGCATCCTCCAGACCTGCTCCATTTTCAGTGAAAGAAGCTTCTCTCCCGGAAAATCTCCTCTCCCCACAGAAGTATCCATCAGCAGTTGAGAAAATACGACAAAAACACAACAAAAATAAAGCAATTGTTGAGTAAAAACTCAGAGCTGCCAGACTTCGCTGCTCCCTGTTGAAGCGCTTGTTCTGGAATGTATATCATTACAACATTTCTAAGAAATTGTGACAAATTTATATGTGATTAGATTCTCGGATTGTCAATATTCCTCCGTGGTCTCTTTTATGAAAAACACAATGTTTAAACCATGTCAAATTAAGTCAGTCCAGAGCGACTGAATCGGTCTTCTAAACCCATGGACCTAAACCCCGGGCGCGTTCAAAACCTCCCGTACATCCTGTTATCGCGAGACCTCACGGGCGGTCTCAAACTTCCTCCAGCGAAGCGCCATTTTCGGCGTTGTCACGGGATTACAGCATGCAGTCGTCAAACAGATAATAAGAGCAGTGTTTGCCGTTTGAAGACCTCATTCTCAGTATTCCTCAAACATGGGACGAAAAAAGAAGAAGCAGATGAAGCCTTGGTGCTGGTATCCTTTTTGGCTGGATGAGAAAATAGCGACGTTAAATGCCAAACGCTACGCGTTAGCTTGACAAAAGGAAGGCCTAAAATAGCCTGTCGGAGGGCTTTCGGTTTGTAAGCAAATGTTAGCTTAACTGTTTGTGCTATGGAGGGTTTAACGTCACATGAGTGTGTTTCTGATCTTTTTTATACTCGATGTCTGTAAAGTAAAGGGCGACTGGTGTATTAGCGAGGTAGTGGAAAACATTGAATTAATAATATTATTAAGGAAACTGGCTGACTGCGATGTTAGCTTGTCGAGCTTACCTGCTAGCCACACAGAGAGGCTTCTCGGTAGCGTTTGTGATTCAGGATTTAAGGCCGATTTAAATTCGTCTAGGACTGTGGCTGTATATCATGGCTGTTTTCTCTGTCGATTAATCTGCATGTGATGTCCAAGAGTAAGCGTTCAGACAAAACGACAGAAATTTGCCAAGTACGCCTGGCACAAGTTCCCAGTCCCACCAACAGAGAGCACTGATACATCACCAGTGTATCTTTGTGATACAACTGAAATCCAGTGTTTGTCTGTATATTTTTTGGATTTTTTTTTTTATTTCTATTTTATTTTTTTTATACTGTTGATTAAATTAAATTGCCATCTGGTTAATCGTTTCAGTCATATTTCAACTCCAGATCATACATTGGGAATGGGATCTAAGAGTCAACGTCATTTTGGAGGCTTGTGTGTGTGACTCACTCCCTCGGTGTTTGATTGTGTGTTACATCATGATTCCAGTTCTCGAACACGATCCTGAACTCTTTCCCCAAGGTACTGTAACCGAGACTTCGATGACGAAAAGATCCTCATTCAGCATCAGAAGGCAAAGCATTTTAAATGCCATATTTGCCACAAGAAGTTATACACTGGCCCAGGCTTGGCTATTCACTGCATGCAGGTTGGTGCCTCTCCCTCATTGTTCGTGTTAGATTAATGATTTCGATTCAGTATTTTCTGTAACATAATACTTAAGAAGCAATGTTGCCTGTTTTTGTAAAGTAGGTTAATTAATGTACTGTCTGCCACTGTCACTTTGCACGTGTTTCAGGTGCACAAAGAGACAATTGACAGTGTACCAAATGCAATTCCTGGAAGAACAGACATCGAGCTGGAAATCTATGGCATGGAGGGTATTCCAGAGAAAGACATGCAGGAAAGAAGACGAACATTAGAACAGAAATCGCAAGGTTTGTACACCTGCCAAAAGAAAGTAAGAAAATTTCCACTAATGGTGGTATTGTCATGCTGTAAGAGCTGAGAGAAGAAGTGGCTCTTAGTGCTTCATGTGCAGGGAAAAATCATGTCTTGTCATTTTTGAGTATATTGTAGGCTCTGCAGCTACCTTAGTACTGCTGGTTTTGTGATTACATTAAAACAAATGTCATAGTGCTTTGTAGAGCTTTTTGATAATTTGACCTATTACTGGTAAAAATTTGCATGAGCGTTACTGTTCTCTTTTCAGAGAGCCAAAAGAAGAAATCAAACAATCAGGATGATTCTGACGAGGATGATGACGATGACGAAGCAGGACCGTCAGTTCAGCAGGTAGCTGCTGTTCAGCCACAGGCAGGCTATGCTGCACCAATGGCCCAACCTGGGATGCCTCCTGTGGCAGGTGCACCTGGGATGCCTCCTGGAGGATATCAAGGCAAGGATGCAATACCATCTGCTGTGTGCCATATAATGAGGGAGGGATCTCCCCAGCAAAGCTATTTTCTTCTAATCGGTCAAGATTTGCAGAGCTTTGACTTAGTCTAACTGTGGTAATGAGGTGGTAGACATGTTGAATGTACGTTCAGAATTGTGTGAATGTAAGTTAGAGCAACTGATGCGCAGGAAAAAGTTGAGTATGTTGTATGTTGGTCTTGCATAATTGGATGGATTCTTTAGTTGCTGAGGGATGTACCCTCTCCTATGGACCTGTGTGGTGTGGTTAGTAAACAGAAAATGTCCTTTGACTCATGTCTTCAGGAATGCCTCCAATGATGCCAGGCGTCCCTCCTATGATGCATGGCATGCCTCCTGGTATGCATGGAATGCCACCAGGGTAAGAGCTCCCTCAGTAATGTTGAGTTAATGATAGCTGTCAGGATTTTGTGTTGTCTTTATTAATTAAATCTGTTTTACTGGATATTCTCCTTTTGGCTTTTGTAGGATGATGCCAATGGGTGGGATGATGCCTCCCATGATGCCAGGAATGCCCGGTATTCCTCCAGGTGAATTTTGTCTATATGAGAACATTGATGCCAGGTGTATTTAATTGACCCCATTTTCTTAACCATGGCCATGACTAAAAGTGAAAAACTCATATTGCTTACTTTTAGCTAAAGTCGATGCAGTGCCATAATTGAAATTTGTGAGAGTGAACCACAGCAGTTTAAGAAATAGTTGTCAGATATGAAATGTCTGAATGAATGATGTTAATTGGAGGTGTCTGGGTAATTCCTCAGGAATGCCACCTCACATGGCCCCAAGGCCAGGGATGCCCCACATGGCCCCAGCCCCCACAGCAGGGGCGCTACCCAGTCGACCGGCAGCACCAGCAGCCCAGTCTGCAGTCACCAAACCTCTCTTCCCCAGTGCAGCACAGGTGGGAACCATGCAATGGCACACAAAACACGCACAGCCACACATTTTTCAGGAATATTCACAAGACAAACAGATAGATTTCTAGTCAGGGAACGAACTTGCCTGCTAGTGATCAAACTCTCTGTGATGCCACAAACATGCTTTTGGCTTTGTGAATGCAACACCTCTGTAAAGGGGAAACAAACTTTGGTGTGAAAGTCAAAGGTCAGTGTGACTGCACAAAACACTTAACACGCATAACCCAATACCTCATACATCAATTCTGATAAATTGTCACACAAACATTTTATAAATGAACAGGGGTGTGAACTGAAAGTCTGAGCGTAGGAGTTATACAACCACAAATCAGTAGTTTTGGTTTTGTAATTAAAATATCTATATGGTTTTATATAAATGCATTATTCAGTAACATGTCATTTTCCAGCTGTCTCATTTAATCTTTCTCTATAGTCTGCTGTTTCTTTGTTTCTGACTCTCATTTCAATTTTTTAAATCATTACATAGTATTTTTTGTTCTCATAATTGAGTTCTATAGATTATTTTGGACATGTTACATGCCAATGCTGTGATCTCCTTTCCACCATGCTGCAGATGGGCTCTGGTGTTCACAGCAGCACAGCAGCTGTTTCCTCTGCACCTGCAGACCTTCAGTCTGCTTCTTCCCAGCCTCCTTTTCCTAACACGCCACAAGTACGCTCACAGACAGGACTTTTGACTTGGACTGTGGCAGCTGCATGTTGCTTATTAACTCTGCCTGTGAAATTATAAAGTTTTTCAATAGGCTGATTACTAACTGTGTTTGCCTCGTGAACCTATTTGTGCATCAAAACAAGCACGTTAGCTATGACGCTGCTGTTGAGGATAATTATCCCCAACAAGAACTGGCACTGGCACTTCTTTTGTCTGGGACTTTTTTTACTGTGCATGTCCTTTATTTGATTAACACAAACTGAGGCATAATAAGGGATTTATATGGATTTCAGTTTGCATCATATGCCCTCCTAACCTCTGGAGCATGAGTTCTGCAAAAACTACCTATCAAACTTTGATGTGGTGCAAATTAATTATATGTGCATCTGAGGATTTGTTTCCACTTGCGCTCCAGGGTAAAGTCTACATGTAACATGTAATAATTTGTTCCTCATATCAGAAAGTCTCATATATATCTAAAGTCATTTTATTGAGAACATATAAATCACATATCTGGGTATGTACTTACGACAGTAAGTGGATTCCTAATGCTACATAAGTGTGACCAAATCAAATAAAAATATAACTTTTGAATGTTTAAAAAATAAAATTGAATGCTAGGTTTGTGATAATTTATTAGTAATTTAATTTAATTAATTTTTATTATCAGAAAGATGTGGAAGTATGCTTACTTATCTGTGTTTTTTACATTTTTTTATTTTGATCTTTTTGTAAAGGTCTGAACTTATTTATTTTACCAATAAGTTTCTCTATTCTGTCTGCACAGGCCCAGCAGAGCGCTTCAGGAGCTGCAGCTTCAAACTCCCACAGTACAGCCGCCTCCTCCGACCCTCCCAAAGCAACATTCCCTGCCTACACCCAGCCCCCTGTCTCCTCTTCCTCTTCCACTTCCTCTTCTAACCCCTCTAGCAGCACTGTGGCCAAACCCCCAGCCACAGTGACCAGTAAGCCTGCCACCCTCACCACCACGAGTGCAACTAGTAAGTTGATCCACCCTGATGAGGATATCTCACTGGTAAGTTGCTTGAGCTTTCTATTTTGCCCTTTTCACAGTAAGTAATGACTGATACATATAATGGTACATTTAGTAATGTAAGATAATGAGTTACTGCAGTAGTTTTAATTATGAAATTGGATATTTTTAGTATAAGATCAAATACATATAAGATAATATAGACTGTATCTATATTCTTACTTAGTAGTGTCTGTTTTGTGGTTATATTGAAGGATGATTCTGAACTTGAATATCCTCAGTCTGAAATAAGGGCACGCCAACATTGGTACCCGATTCCTCATCATTTTTGTGAGCATTTATCTTTGTACTGTAAGGGGCATCGCTATGTTTCTTTAGTCTGAATGTTTGCTTTGTGTGTTGTCCCTGCCAATAGGAAGAGATGAAGGCCCAGTTGCCCCGTTACCAGCGTCTCATACCCAGGCCGGGTCAGGCCCATGCGGCTGCTCCCCAAGTGGCGGCTGTGGGCAGCATAATGCCCCCACAGCAAGGAATGCCACCACAGCAGCCTGGCATGAGGCATCCCATGCATGGTAAGAAATTACTTGTTGGTAAATAAATCTGTGGATAGATGTAGCCTGGAGGTGTTTAAATCTGCCTACCAGCACCTCTAATACTCACTGATTTACAAGTAGAGGTGCCCCCCACCCCCCCATTTCTACTTTTTATGCTAAACCAATGTAACTATACCTCTCAGAGTGATATTGATCTTCCCAGTTTTATTTAGGAGACTGCCTGTGTCAGAAGTGTTCTCACCCAGTGGAAATATTGTTTGGCTGATGGGAGGAATGACAGGACATAAAGATTAATTTGAAGCTGCACTTCAAGTGATGTCATGTGTTCAGTCTGTAAGAAGTGCAGCATTTACACACGTTGGTCTCCCTGTGTTCCCTCTGCAGGTCAGTATGGTGCTCCTCCTCAGGGCATGCCAGGCTACATGCCAGGAGGGATGCCTCCATATGGGCAGGGTCCCCCTATGGTGCCCCCTTACCAGGGAGGCCCTCCCATGGGCATGAGGCCGCCCGTCATGTCTCCGGCTGGACGCTACTGAAGCAGCAAAGCAGCCACCACATTAGGTTTGAGGTTAACACCTTTCTCTCATCCTTGTGCTTTTTCAAACCTAGCTGCAAGCAAAGGGCAGTAAAACCAGTGGTGGTGAAGACAAACATTATTTGTTAAGAACACATGGACATTTAATGTAACATCTATATTGGAAAACAGCCAAACACCACATAAGTTCCTGACAGTTATGTTGTGGCTCTTTGATTACATGTGAGGATATATATTTTTTTCCCCATAGGTTTCACTCAGGTTTATAGAAGTGAAGTGTGGTAAAATGATTCATATTTCTTTTGAAGCTGCTGGAGTTACATGAACGTACCAACCCCCTTACAAAGGCAAGTTTCTCTTGTAAACATTTGATTAATTTTGTTTATTGTGTTCATTTCTTTGGTAGAGTGATTGAGGCCCTCACAGCACACTTAGGTGCTGTTGGACTTACGTCCCCAACCTTGGTTGGTGAGGGTCTCAGCAATGAATATGATTCCAACTGAGTAGGGTTACAAATCCATGACTCATCAGTCTCTAGCTTTATTCTTATTTCAGGTTTGTTTTTAATATTTCCTGGTTAAAAGGGTACCTGTATGCATCCTTTGTAATGTTTTATGAATCTGTTGTAATAAAATCCATCTTGAAATCCAATGCTGGTTTGTCCTGACGTACGTGGAGGTGAGTCTCGAAGGTTTGTACTGGTGTTGTATTTCTAGAATAAGTTGCAGGGTTTCATCAGGTGTTCACAGAAAATCAGGTATTTAAACACCAAGTTTGCCATCATCTTTTTTTTTTGTGAAGTTTAACTTTTATTTTATTAATAAAAAGCCAACATATTAAAGTATGTAAGAAATGACTGGCTTGTGTACCACATGCTTAAAGCTAAGATGCTGGCCAACTTCTGGTTCCAAATACCGCATGTAACCTGTGACATTGAAAAAGCAAAGCTGAAGATTAAATTCTGATATTTGTAGAAGCAGTACACTTCCACAGCGATTAAAAGAGAACTAAACTTCATTTTTTTTATCTGTACATATATGTAGTATTCAAACATGCATGAAAGCTTTAATGTGTTTGCCATATGTCACAGTCATGTCAACAAACAAAATATCAAACCCAACAACACAGTTGCTCTGTGTTAAACATCAGTTTTCCAAAGATCGCTTCTTTTCAATAATGTAGCTGACTTGAGGCTGTCTCCACTTGACATTTGCAACTAAACTGGAAACAGTGATTATCAGGTTCACTGTTTGTTTTTGCTCAAGTTGCTTGCGTAAAAACTATGCATGCATCTGTGCTAGAGCATGTACCGTAAAATGTAATGACCAAACAAGAGAAACCACTTTAGCAAGAAGCAATGTGTCACAAGAGGACACCACCCTCCTCCAACCAGTCTTCATTTGTAAGGTTTTCATTGGTGTTTGCCACAGTGCTCGTTTGTGTTGCTGGGTGGTTTTGTTTTTTGTGGTCCATCTTTCTGCCCTTAATGTTTCATTTGGCCATCAGTCAGTGTCATCTGCAGTGATCCAGTGCTGGTGACAGCTGTAAAGAAAGCGATCTCAAAATAAACACAACCAGTCATGCAAAGACATAGGAGAGGCAAATTAGAGTTATTTATACATGTGAGTTAAAAAAAAAGATGGGACAGGAAGTGTTTCTTTGTATTGGGTGAATGGCACAAGTTTGTACTCTGCCCATATCACTTACTGCTTTGTATTTGTTTTTGTTGTCTATAGCCCATCCATATCAGCCTTAAAACCCACTCAACTGGCATGACAGGTCAGTTAAACCCAGTAAGTACCTGATGTTTATTACAGTGTGGGTCTGTCATGTTCAACTTGATGCTAGGCCTTGTATTGCATAATGTATTATTTTGCATTTTTTTTTTTTTAACACTTGGAGATTATTAAAGATTTGTACATACTGTAGGTGTTATGCTGAAGATGGAAGAGTATGTCTTATGTGACATGTTTGTTTCATTTTAGTTCCCAAAAGGCCAGAAAAATGTTGACGGTGACATGTAAATGTTAATCTGTATGGTTCTGTACTTGTCTGGTATGAGGTTGACTGATATGGTAAGTAGTAAGCACTGGGCATATAAGTTGTCCATCTTTTGGGCCCTGTATGTTAAAGGGTCAACTCCTCCTAATGAGAAATGAGAACACTGCTTTTTTCTAGTGGCATTTTGCATAGTGGTTCCTGGCCTTTTTAGCTTTAGCACAGAGTAATTCTCTGCAAAACAATGCAATGTTTCTATGTAGTGAATGCCATAGAAATTTAATAGGGAATACTAAATGTATCAAAAGTGTAAAAAAAAACAACAAAAAAAACTATCAGCTGTTAACCACTAGGAGAAAGGCTATATTTGATTTTTTCAAAGCAGGGAGGCTTGACCCTTTAAGTAGAAAGTGATAAATGTCTTGGGTTTTAAATAAATGGTCTGCAGACTCATGATGACTCTAAGAATCTTTAACATTTGAATGAAACTGTCTGTCACATTAATGCTTTACCATTTTAAATAAAGGAACATCATTATTTTTTTCTAAGAGTTTTCTTCCACTCTTGGTTTACAACTGAAATCCACCTCCACTATGTTAAAGTTCTGTGTAACTTTGGAAACCAGTGCATCACCTAGTGGTAACTGTTTAAAGCTGCAGGATCTTCAGATGTCCATTGACCATATGGAGTGCATATCGAGAAAAATGAGTACTGCACAGCAGTCTGATACATGTGTTATTGTTTACACTACGTACAGTATTTATCTTTGTAAATTAATTCACATAGAATTGATTGCTGCCCAAAATATATTTTCTCATTTGCTTCTCTTGGGTTTCTGCAAAGAAATTCTTCTTTCCCTCAGATTTTTTTTTCATCATTGTAAATGAGGCAATTTTTTCTGATTCTCATTTTCAAACTGGACCTGCAAGAGGTAAGTCAAAAAAATATTTCGGGAGTCGATAGATCGCCCCCATCCCCTCCCCACAAATTAAAATTAAAACACTTGTTGCAAAACAAAATTTCATTTTCTTTTCAGGACTTTTGTATATGTTGTAACAGTTAAAATGTCATTACCTTACTGAAATGACTGCACAGTGCCAGTTAAAAGTTCAGTTAATGCTGTATTTAACATGCGTTAAGACAAGACATACATCATACATCCACAAGTTAGTGTGACACAACAAACTTTTATACTTTTGAACTGAAATGATAACACTACTTAAAAGTGACTATAGCTGCCAGTCAAGTCATGGAATAAACAGAAACACAATTCTGTTTATTAGTGTTGTTGACTACTGATAAACATTTCCAGGAATTATTTGTGCGTTTTGTGACCTCAAGCGTACAGTTAGAAATGTTAGTGTCTGTACAGCTTCCCTACTAAATTGCATAACCCTACGACAGTCTAACAAACAACTACAAGAAGCCGCCAGTTATAAACCTGAGCTGTGGTTTCCTGTTGGACGTGGGGGACACTGCTACAGGCAGCTATTTGACTCTCACATTGCTCGGCTGGAGATTGTGACAGATACAAGATAATTCAACCACACAGCAAACAGTTTGCTCTGGAGATAAACCGTTTGTTCTTTATGAACCATGCAATCATCCAATATATGCATGAACAATGGGGATTTATTGTTGGGGCTTGTGCAGTTTTGCATCTTGTATGTGCAGCCTATATTTCATGACTCTTAACTTATTGTTAATGTTTCTTATTCTGCGTTCAAATTGCGTCAAGTCACCTCCATGGTCAGTTGTGTTTTTGACTGCGTCAATCGTTTTCTCAGGTACAGATTATTTCATTCAGATGGTCTTATAGATAACCACTCTCTAAGTCAAGCTACATATAGTGAACAACAGACAAAGACAAGTTTTCAAATCTCTTTTTCTGATCATCAGAATGGCAAAACATGAGCATTTTACTTTTATAACAGTGTTAAAATAGTTAAAGTATCTGAAAACATTACTCATATATGAATATGTATATGGAAAAAGTTTTTTTTTGTTCAGTCACTCACTCCTGTATAAACAGTTTTTTATATAGTTGAAGCCAGTTTGTTTTCAATAAATAGTCTAAAAAATGAATTGTTGAAGCTGTAAGGTTACAAACCCATCCAGTGGGTTTTCATTTATTTTATTATTTCAATATTAAATCAGGATTTAAGTCTTTTGTTAACCACCCAGCTCCGATGTTTGAATGAGACTGTTCAGTGAGTGGCTCTCTTTCAGAGTCATGAACCCACCCATTAAATTAATCATCAAAAACAGACACATCCTGTTCACACGGTGGAAATCAACATCACTTCCTCAGGGATATGCTAATCTTTTGTGCATGGGGAGCCTTGTCAAGCATGAAAACACAATTAATGCAAATTAAGAAGAAAAAAAATGTAAATGAAGATCACAAATGAAAAATATGCATAAATTTGGTCAACATGTTACATAATCTGATCTTTATTTTCATCAGTCTCAACAGTGCCTACATGGTACGGCCTACATGATCTTAAATTCAATACCACATGGTTTAAGAAGAAGTTGATCCATCATCATACGCAATTCTTCCTCTTGTTTGCGCCTTGAGGTTTTGAAGGTGGAGCTTCATGGAGTTCCTCTTGGTTTCATTTACAGTTGAGCATAAGACTTGACGGCGGGTGTTGAGTGCTTGTGTCTGTGCTGTCATGATTTACATCTCTGACTTCTGACCACTGGATCTGAGGTCTTAAAGTCTCCTGGCGGTGTCAAACATGACTGGGACCTTGTACCTGGCTTGCCTGTGGCTCATCGCACAGACTGGGATTGGTAAGTCGTGTTCTGCTGTTGACGCCTGTGGTCTGATCATCTTGCTTTTCCACTCATTGTGCACTGTAGCTCAGTGACTGGGGTGTCAGATTGGTGCTTGTAAAATTTTTCCCATCTTGTGGCGGATAAATGAATATTTTATCTTATCTTTATTCTATTAATCATGCTTCTATTGCAAAATGATGATCTTCTTCTTAGGCTTTAGCTTGTAGTTGCGTCATAGTGTATTCAGCAGTTATTTTAACCATCTCATGTATATTGAATGTTTGGTTGGAAGACTACTTAATATGATTTTTAAAGAGTGTTTAGCACATTTCCAGTTTGTGTGTGTGTGTTTTGAATTTACTGGATACTGGATTTATAGAGTTATATTGACCTCTCACACTTATTCTTTCCTTTGAAGTGTGTGTACTTCTTTAACATAAGGTTAAACTCACTATGTAACTTGACTTTTGTTTCCATGAAGCTGTCACTGAGATCCAGTTCTTTGAGAGGCAGGAGGGGGAATCAGTGGTTCTTCCCTGTGCCGTGCAGCCCAGCATCCCCCCACCCTTTGCTGTCTACCTAAAACGCAAATGGCTGAGGCAGGCCGAGGTCCTGTTCAAGGACACGCAGTTCAAACTCAATGTGGCAAACAATGCTGATGAAAACCGTGTAAGTGTCAGTGGAGACCCGAGCAGCCACTCTGTGAATGTGACCATCTCTGAGCTGAGGGCCAGTGACACAGACCGCTACTACTGTGAGTTTGTGGTGGAAAGCTTTTCCTCCGAAGACCAGCGCATCCCTGGAACGACTGAATTCTTCCTCCTCGTTACATCTGGTGAGTGTTTCATTTCCTCATCTCACATTGGGGAGACCGGGGATGGTTGTAACATGGGTCAGCTATAACACTTCCAATTTCTCCAATCAGGAACAAGTTATGAATTGTCTGATTCACTCTGTATATGCAGTATGCAGTTTAGTCCTTCTTCCATAAGAAGCAGCACCCTGTGGCAGACACAACCAATTTTAGAAGGAAAAAACTAATTTTAAGGCATGAAAGTATTTCTTTCCCTCCATTTATTTTTGTGATAGCATCGCCTGCTGCTTTGTAGTTAAACTCATCAAACTTACATCACGGTTATTGTGTGTCTATGTAGATATCTTCCATGCAAGTTGTTAGTAGTAATGTTTTAGTTGTTAGCTGTAAGGTAAGATAGTTAATGGCTACAAAGGTCTGGGTTAGTTCAAACAGCAATTTAGTATGTTAACCTGCTCCAACCAAATTTTAATTGCATTTATGTTTTCTTTGAATTTCAGTATGTCTAGGTCTTGAAAGAGAAAGACACTGACAGTAACTAATATGCTTGAGACACGCACCCACACACACACACCTACACGCCTCCACACACCAATTCTGTTAAAAAGTATTTGAAGTGTTGGAAGCTTTTGTCATAATACTTATTCAGTAATGTTACAGCTCACCCCAGGGTGTGTTAACACTAACCCAGACTATGGGGTGAATTGTAACACTTCACTCCTCCTTGCCTGTGAGACTAAACCATGCATTTTCTGTTTGTGTTGCAGAGATAACAACTATGCTATTTAATAGCAGACACATGTGACTAGTTTGTCTCACATGTTGAACGCACTGGCTTGAAAGAGCTCCAAGATACAGACAGAAATGTCAAAAATGCTACAACCATCTCCGGTCTCTCCTACTTCTCAACTTATTTGTTTGCCCATACGAGGTTGGTTTAGTTTTCTGAAACTACCAAACCCCACCACAAAGACAAGAGGGCCAAAAACTGCCTGACATTTACACAGCAGTTTGACATGTGGAGGGTGTGTGTGGTGTGGTTGTTTCCTGAACACTTGTGCTCCCACCAACCTCATGTTTCTTAAATGACTTTATAGGGGGTCGTTGTTCAGTTGAAGGTGGTGATAATTTTGAACATATGAGTGATTTGCAGCCAGAAAACAAGTGAAGACACTGACCTGATGAATTTAAAATATCAATAATCCCATTAAGTATATTACGCTGGAGATAAATATACTCCAGCGTAAGGCTTGACACAACCTGGCAACCCAAAACCTCTCTTAATTAATGAAATATCACAGATTTATTGTTGATAAATGATTAATCAATATTAATAAGTCTTTAATACCGTATTAGAATAGTATCCTGAAGCCTTTTGTCCTTGGGTTGGTGATTATTCAAAAAGGAAACTGATGAAATTACTGACATTCAACACGGCTCAGGTCATGTGATCAAAACTTAAAACTCAGCTGTTTGTCGTCATTTTACACACATTATTTTTGCCCATGATGACTCAGTCTGGTTGCTTCACTTCGCAGTAGCCTGGCTGGAACAGTCCACTTTATCATTACACACACAGTCAAAGGCAGATAATGTCTTATCTCATTTTTGTATTATAGGAATTGATGTGTTGATATAAACTGTACTTCCTGTCTAAAAAGTGTTTATTTCTGCTGTTGTTCTGTTTATTAGTCTGTTGATTTAAAAGGTTGTATTCAGAAAGTACAGTCCAGGTCCTTTTATATGTACAGTACACCACTTTAAATGCTGTGGATGCAGCCTGACGATGGCTGATCTCATTCTTTAAACATAGGAGATAGTGGTGCCCCTGTGCGTTACATCAATTTCTCTCCCTTTTCCTCCCTGGAGAAGCCCATGGACCAGAGGACATAGGGCTGGTAGAGACATGTGCCGGGGGTTCTGCTGTTCTCCCCTGTTTCAGCCCAAATGAGGAGGGCTTGGCAGTGGAGGGGGTGACTCTGAAGCGTCAGAGGGGCTCAGCTCCCGTGGAGATGTTGTACCACTCAAAGGGTCACCACGGCACTATGGTCACCTCCTCCTCCTCCTCTCAGTTTCCCACTGAGAGGGTCCAGCTGTCCTCGCCCGGCGGCGTCGGCTACAACCTCACTCTGCAGCACCTGCAGCCAGAGGACAGTGCCATGTACAGCTGCCAGCTGCTCATGCGTGGCAGGTCCGACATCACCAGCAGTCTAGGGAAACGAGTGTTCTTTGTTTCTGTGCAAGGTGGGTCACATCGCAGCAGGTCATGATCACAAGGTCACTCCAATTACCCTACATTTGTCAAGACTTAAGAGTGAAGTACTAATATTCCTTTTCATAATAACAATTTTTTCTGTTTTTCTGTGTTTTGTGTTCACCGTGTTCAATCTGTTCGTCCACCACTGACACTGTGTCTGTCACATCAGTGTGACACACATTGACAGGATGGCAGCACTCATAATAACTACTTCTGCTTCTACTAACACAACTGCTTCTAATAAATGTCAATAAGAAGGAGTTATGGAAATGCTCTACTGCTCATGTTGCTCGTGTGAGGATGTATGTGGGACAGGGCTGACTCATTGTGGAAGTTCGTAAAACACGTAAACAGATTTCAACAATCAACAACATTTCCTCCTTCTTTTCTCCTGTGTCTGTGTGTGTGCACAGCTCATAACACCACACACACAACAACGTACATCGATGCTAGATGTCAGCAGAACTGCTGATATGTGTCCTTTTCTTTGTGGTTAACACTGAGTAGGAGGTTGCTACACAGGTGACAGACTGAGGCGTGATCTTGCCATGTTGTTTATGAACTACAGACTAAAATATAATTCTAAGCTTTAACATATTTCAATAGGACTAATAATGAGATTTTATTATATGGGCAAAGTGAAAAAAGAGAAGCGCCATCCAACTCTAAGTGATGCATCAAGCAGAGCTGAGCTGCACCACAAACTATTAGGCTGATTCACAGAAGCGGAAGATTGTCAGTAATTATGCGTCTTAAAGAATGATTCTGGTTATGTTCTGTATTTCTCTTTGTATGTGTGTGTATTCTAACTCTGTGCCATGGAGCTGCAGCAGGCGACGTGTTCCCTCATTACAATAATTATAATGGAACATTTTTTTTTGTAAGAGTAAATCTCACATGTGTATTAATCCGCAGCTGAAAATAGTCCCCAGCAAATACGCAGCTCACTCGTGTTTGAGGAATGTAGCTTGTTGGCTTTGTTTTTCATAAATTGTTGGATTTGTTCGCAGTAGGACTCGTACATGATTTAGAACAGATCATCAAAATACATTTTTATTAATATTAAATTTCTGCTACGGTGATAGAAAGTTAAACTCTTTGTGTTTCCACATCCTGTTGGAGCAGGTCATGTTGCTGCGAGGTGTTGTAGGTGCTCAGCTGCATCACAGTGGCTTCGTTCCTCTCAAAATTATAACAATGTTTTTATATTTAAGCTCAGAACTAGGAAGGAAGTTTGCCTCAATGGTTTATGCATTTTCAACATCATGTACCCAAGCCAACCACTGTTATGAGCTGGCTTTTTTTTCTTGGTTTTTTTTTTGTTTTTTGTTTTTTTTACCAGTATTGTTTTCACCTACAGGATGTTATGAACTCTATATAGACGGACTAAATGTATATGTGTTGGAGCAGATGAACCCTGACCACATTTCTCTCTCTCTCTGCCTCTCAGGTGGTGACTGTGGCTGCTCCAGCTACTCCACTCTACTGTACGTTCTGTCTGGAGGTGTAGCTGCTCTTCTCTTCCTCATCCTCATTGGACTTGTGGTGATTTGTAAAGTGAGTGGACTTGGAGCAGATTCTAGTGTGCTGCTCTAACACTATGGAGTGAGGGGAAGATATAACTGACTTATTAGCACCTGATTGTTGAGAGCGTGCCAGAGAGTTCCTCTGCAGCTCACCACAAAAACCTCACTAGTTTCATAATGTGTTGCTGGCAGCATGTGCTCTTCTTCAAGTTTAAGGAGGAGAGTAGTGAGGCCTGCCTTTATTGTACTTAATGTAGTTTTAATAAGTTTTATATTGGTCTTGAACTGCATTGACCATTCCAAGGGACAGTAAAATGTAACATGGTGAGAACTGGATATTTCTTATTCAGGATGCAGCATTGAGAAAAAAAAATGACAAACAGTGATTTTAACACAGGAAATCGAGAATGTGTGTTTCACTTTGTTTGCTCACTGATTTGTTTTCCTCATTACTCAATGTCAGGGCAAAGCACGTCAGCGTGTCAAGTCCCCAACTCCAGCTCCCATCTATGAGGAGATGGCCGGGGTGCAGCCCCTCAGCCGAAAACTTCCCCCCTGCCATCTGGAGGAAATGGATTCTTCTGAGTACAGAAACTGCCCTGCGAAGAAAACCTGCACCGAAAACCATTATGAAAGCCCAAGTGGGGCTCTGTTCTCCAGGACCTAGTGACACAAGTGAAACATGAAGCTTTCTCACCAGCAGCTAGTACGCTCAAGTTTCTTCAACACAATTTATCAACTAAAATTTGCCCTCATGCTGTT
>OMNW01031182.1:34454-50091 GCA_900303245.1 Selene dorsalis | reverse complement strand
TCCTAATTAGACGTCATTTACTTCAAAAAGCCATTTAATTTTTTAATAAGCTTCAGCAACACATTTTTCAAAAAGTGAAAGAAAATTGAATGTCTGGGCTTTTTTTTTTTTTTTTTTTTATAATTTTATTTTTTTTTTTTTTTTTTTTTAATAGTTTGATTTTCAGTGTTGCCAAACACGTTATCTGTCATCCTGTCGTCGTCAGTATCTCACTGGGCATTAACTGGATAACAGAAAACAAATGCTTCAATGCAAATCGTTTTCATGATAGAGTGCTTGCTGTTCTCGCTCAGTCAATTTCGCTCCTTGGCCTTGCCTTTCGATTTTCACCCCAGCCTCTAGGCCATTTATCACTTGCATGCATTTATCTCTCCTTATGTTTCAAGTGATCCTGTTATGATTACATGCGTGTGCGCAGTGGGGGAAAGAAGAAGCTGCTTTTCCTTTTGCTTAGTGGTATCCAACCTGTGGTAAGTGGGAGAAAATGCCCATTGGAGGTGGAGCAACATGTGACGACAAGCCAGCAACAGGCCATAGCTCAGTTGTGACAGGATTCATAATGGAGTGACCTGCTGGGAGACCGCAGGGGAAAATGAGGCTGCTTTTCACCGTGATGACCCTGATCATTGCACAAGTAGACTCTGCTGCAGAAGGGAGAGATGGTGGTTTGTCGCCCCTCAGCTTTCACACCCCATCTTGTCTCCCTCTGCTCTATCACTGTTGCTTGTTGGTGTGGTATGAATAATCGGTAAATACACCTTCAGCTGACTGCTTCCAGAAAGAGGAGAAACATTATTTGGTGCTGAGGAGCAGATGTGCAGCGGTTCTCCCCTGCAGCTCCAAATTGACTCCCAAAATGTGTGAAGGACAATGGATAGACGGTGACAACCCTGCACTCTGGATAGTGATTAGCTGTGTAATTGGGAAAGTGTGTTTTGTTTTGATAAGCAGATGAACATTCGGCGGAGTAGCCAACGGTGACGTCCATTATCACATAGAGCAGAAGAGTCCCGCTCCTCTCTGCAGGCTGTACGTCATGTGACATGACGCGGACGTGATTGCCTGTTACTCATTCTGTTTGCAGTGCAGTGCATATATGGGTGTGTTCATCTTTTTCTATGAGAATAGCCCCAGTAAAATATTAGATTAGATTCATGAACACTGAGATTGGAAATTTCCTCGTGTTTGTACTTCTGCTGTAATGGATAGTCGTCCAAGAAGGACTGAGCTGACCTTTGTTGCATTTGCAAGAAAGGTTTAAATGTGTCAAAAGAAAGGGAAAAAATACTAATCATGATCCAATTAAGTTACAAATGAAAAACCACAACAATAGGAACATGACCTGTAATTTGTCATCATTTCACATGGATGTAATATCAGCTTCTTCCCCTCACCGTCTTTCATAGTGCATCATCCATAAACAATTGCCGACCAAATGTTTCTAGGTTTTATCCCACACCGTCTTGGCCAGTACATGTGTTTCTAGATGTTAGGAAACAAATGTCATAAAAGATTTTTAATAGTGTCTTTCCTTACATCATTTCCAGCCATGTGAGCCACAGGTTGGTCCACCACAGTACAACATCACAGGTTGGTCCACCACATTACAACATCACAGGTTGGTCCACCACATTACAACATCACAGGTTGGTCCACCACGTTACAACATTGAAGGTCCTCAAGCGATAAAGCCCGGTGACTTTTGTGATTTCCCTGTTGGTCTTTCTAGCATTTTTGGCTTCAAGTGAAATATCTCGACAAACTATCAGATGCTATAAAATTTGGTACAGACGTGCATGTTGTATACAGGATGAAATTCAACAGTGTTGGTGTCAGGTCAGATGTGGGTCACTAATACTTGAATATTTGATAGCTTAGCTGTATGAATTAGCAAATGTTAGCAATGCTAAACAGACAATGTTGGTGATTGAAAATTAGGTCAAAATTTTTATTCATCCAGTATGAGCTGTACGAATTAGTACAAAGTAGCATGCGAAAAATGGTTATCACCAGCCATGATCTGCTAATGATAGTACCGTATATTGATCTTGAGCATGTTAGCATGCTAATGTTACCTTTAGCTAAAAGAACTTATCTCAATAAGTACAGCCTCACAGAGCCACTAACATGGCTTTGGACCCTATTATTAATCCCAAAGGTTTGCTGCACTGTTTGCCAGTGGTTTCCTCATTATTCCCCATAAGGCACGTAAAAACCATTACTGCTCTTGCTCCTTATGTGTCCGTCGTTGAGTGTGATGAGGCTGGCGAATTTGTCCCCTGTTTTTCAGTAGTCTCTTTCAAAGGAAAATTGGTGGTGTCCGTTTTCAGCCTCAACCCTCGAGATCATCTGTCACACGACACTGCGAATGCGTAAGGGCATTTATACCTGTCACATGCAGGTGAGAGAAGTAAAAGCATCCGTATTTATGATGTAGTGTCCTGCGGGTAGTCATAACACAGGGCATGGCTTTGGAAATTGACTATTAATCATCACACGGCTCTCAAGCTACATTATCTGCCACAGTGGCCACATTCTGTTGATTTAGAATTGGGCTTGGTCTATGTGCACATAGCATATAAACTGCCTGGAGTCAGTCAGCTGTTGAGCTGACTGTGGTCACTAATCTTACTCACATACACACACACACACACCCTCTCAGTCAGTGATAGTCTGGCATTGCCCTTGGATGTTTAGCTCCATATCTGCTGTTTTCCCATTAGCAGGGTACTGTGAATGTAAATGGTGCGATAATACATGCTACTTTGACATGAAGTGTTAATGAGAGTGACACAGTATGCCCATTCAATTTCCATGTCATGTGTGTTGGCAGTCAGCACCTGCACCACTCAGTCTGAGAAAGAAGCTGTGGCAGTAAGGGCTGGATCTAAAATGTGGTTTCAGGCCTGTTTAACATACTGGTAATATGCATGCTGTCAGGGGTTAATTATGAGCCGTCAACAGAATAATATGCCATTTATACTGTGACAGTTTTCCCTTTTAATTTCTGAAACTGTAATGGGCTGGTGGTTTCCAGCCTTTTAGGCTTGTGACATCTAAACGCGAGACATGATAGATTATAGCCTCAGTTTTGATGTGACTTGCGAGCACTTCAAGCAAAGGGTTTTCTTAGTATTTTTATACAGCTTTGCACTTGAAAAATATCTTATTTAAAGACAATATATGGGTCAATCCTAATTGATACATGGTGGTGGGAATCACAGTATAAGGCCTTTGCAAATGAAGAGGTGGAGATTTATGGTAGTATGGATTGTTTTGCACGATGTGTGCATCAATGCAATGAAACACTTAAACTATCATGTATAATTTAAATGTACTATTCAGAAACTACAATTACATATAGAGGATTTTATCAATGCCGTCCACTTCATATGACTCTGCTTATCACTACTTAGAACGTTTAGAAAAGAATGTAAATATTTCTTTGAAGTGAAATTTGGTGGTTTCAGATGCCTGCTTTGAATGGGATTCCTCAGGTCCTTCATAGATTTAGTATTGCACTGTCATAAAGTTCAGACTGATCATATTGGACTTTTCAAAATTGATAACTTGACTGATTGTTGTGTGACTGACACTGGTATTTCCAGTTTCACTCTTGTAGGTGAGTGGCATCTTTTATCAGACCCTGGCTTCTTTCTTAACACTATTCTTTCAAACCCTGTAGCATTCGTTTTGTACCACACCAGCTTTGTGCTGGAAATTTTAAGCCTCAAGCACAAACTGAGATGTGAACACCAGGGTGTTTTTTTTCCAGACTTTTTAAAGATCTCTGGAGCCACAGTCTCGCTCTCACAGTGAGAAGATAATAAGTACTTCATGAGAAGTACTCGTGATGAATAAACAGCACTTCACACGTAAAAGCTATGACTCTTCCCTTCAAATATCGGTGAACATTCACATCGATCACCCAAAAAAAAAAAAAAAACCTCTTCCCCGCTCTCCATTGAGAGCTGGTGTGGGTGGTGAAACTCTGAGTGCTTTCAGCTGCATAATAACATCTGGAGATCTCACACAGGCTGAGCAGCTCAAATTTGTCTCACTGGGATGACTTTGTCTGTTTTAGCGTTATACACTATTTATAAAATCACAGTTAACGAGAGCTCGTGGTCCAAATATGCTTCTAATCTTCAGGTAGCAAAAACATCTTTTTTCTGTGGCGCATATGCCCTTATCATGTTTAACCTTGCGGCTCTAGTCACTGGATTACTGCCACATCTTTGTGGTCCAGGTTACCACTGAGACAAAACCCTCTAGTCACAGTGCATGTGCATGTTGGTTTTCATGCTAAATCCCCTACTCCTAGCCAATGAACTGTGAAGGGCTGCATATCTGGCTTCTGCTCCACCACTGTGCCTTCAAGCGTGTCTGCTGTCTCGGCCCATGAAAAACCGGCGGCTCCCTTGTCCCTCTTTAATGTGATATTGATCAAACGGTCTCCCAGCTGGAGGATGAAGGGGTGGGATAGAGTGGCTGCCACATCCTTGATTGTCATTTGGACAAAGATGTATGTACGTGGGACCCCCTCTGGCTCTCAGGGAAATGAGAAATACTGTTGAGGAATCTGAGCTCCAACACAGGGGAGTGGCTAGTGTCCAGAGCTCTTAGGAAGAAACCGGAGGATGCAACATTGTGATTCATTACTCTGGTATGACTGGGCCAAACACGTCTACAGTGAAAATCGTGGCCCTAATGCAAAAATGGCTCTGTATATTGAGTAGAAATGTGAGTTTGCATGTAAACTAAAGACACTAGGTCTAAGTAATGCCAAGCAAAGAGCTGAGTCCTGCTGACTCAAATGATGTGAAATGAAGTGTTACCTATGGATGAATCCCTCATTATCAGGAGTAGGGGGGGGGGGTTTGAGGTCTTGGGTCTTGGGGTAGAGAGGCATTGTGCCAGTTCATTAGGCATGAAATACATCTGCCTAAATATAAATGGAAAATCATGCATCAGCGAAAAAGAGCCACATTAATCTGCATAATCATAATCAGCTGTTCGAGTCTCACACGCTTTACAAAGGCAGCGAGAAGGGTTTCAGCAGGCAGCGACTGTAGTAGAATACATATTAGTGTAAAAGCACTCGAAGACCAGAGCCAAAACACACAGCTCAATTGATGCGGCCTTTTGGCAGCCTGTTTTGAAGTGGATGTCTTTCTTCAGATCCTCCCGTTCAGGAAGCTCTGGATCTATTTACTCTGCTTTACTTTAAACAATGTCTGTTGACACAGACATTGTTTACAGATGGAGGGTTGTAGTTTTGCACACAAAGAGCAAACTGAGTTAAAGCTATTGACCACTGTATGTCACCATCTTTCTGATGTTCTTCCTTTTCTCTATCTTTCTCTTTTTATAGGTTCAACACAAGCGACCTCTGCTTGGAAATTGTCAGCGTCTTTTCTGCAGTACCCTCGCACCCTCCAGTGGTAAAATACTGTTACTACCTCCACAGGAAAATAAACTACTCTGTGTAACATGGCTACACTGATTTTTTTTTTACCTTTATGCATTCCTGCTGGGTAATGACCCATTCATAAATCATCTGAAAATAGATGTTGGATTTCTGTTTTTGTGTTACAGATGCGTCTTTGAAGTACAAATATGGCCGTTTGGTTCTGGAGGTCCCGTTGCCATCCAGGAATGAGAAGTGTCTGTTCTTCCTCAGACCCATGCTGATGAGTGTCGGAGACCTGATCACAGATCTGCGGAGAGAGGACCCCGGCGTTACCGCCTCTGTGTTGTCCAAGGGTATGACACAGTATGCGCAGTAGCTATGCATGTGACTGGGTCAGCTACATTCTTCAGGTGTTGTCAGTCTGGTTGGACCATGTTTTTTTTTTTGGGGGGGTTTTTTGCAGCCTGGTTTGGCAGGTTGCACCTGAGCAGTAAAAGCTGCATACAGTAGCAGTAGTCTGGCAGAAGGTCTACACAATATCATTTCATAAGTCATTAATTAATTTCCCCCAGCTATAACATTGATGAAATGATGTACACATTAATTATCAGTAATTATAAGGTAAAGTAGTATTACCCATCCTGAATCCACTGTACATACTGAATACTTTTATTTTTACTATACTTGAGTGTGTTTTTTTAACATCCAAACTGTTATTGGAGAAGCATCTTCCACTGCCAGTAAGTTTGTAGCACAATGGATTGGTGCTTCCCAACAATGAATTTCAGCACCATAAAATGAATCTCTTTACTTGCCACTATCAACCCACAAGTTATATCCCTAAAAGGCAACATTTAAGTCTAAAGTGCTGGGTAATTCTGCTGCATATGAGGATTACACAGCATTAAGCCTTTTGAAATTGGAAATGTGAAATTATGAACAGTTGCTTCAGATCTTGGGTCAGCATTAGTCAGCACTGAGGACTACATATTTGACAAAAGAGGTTTTTGATTCTGCTTATAGCATGAGGCTACATCAGCTGTCTGCATAACACCTTTGACAAGGAAGAAGAATGGATGGAATGAAAAAGAGTGCTAAATCGATCGCGAACTCTTTTAAACCAGAAAATCATGTTTTTTTCTACAGCAGTATCAGAATTGAAAGTAGATGGGAACGTTGACAAGTGGGATTTTATTATTCACAAAACATGGCTTGTTAGGACTACACGGCATAGATTTAGAGTTACTCAGCAGTGCTTGTTTTCCCCAAGTGTCTCATTTTGTGGTCTTGCAGCGATGAGTAACTTTGTTTCAACCATAATTTAGACTCCCTGTCTGGACATTTTCTGTCTGAGGTTTATGTAGTACATACAGGAGCGATCTGTTCAGCATTTCATTATTTCTTTTATACACAATTTCTTTCTTTGTTTTGTGTTTTTATTGTGTTTATCTGGGTCATTTATCAGAAAAGTCTTTCTGCTGGGTGTTAGATAAAGTTATTAAATTGCACCAAAAAGGAAAAAAGGTGAAAAGTTGGACACTTGTCTCCTTCCAACAGATGGAGAGCGTGTTGCCAACACCACGCTGATAGATGCTCTGCTGGACAAGGACTTTCAGCTTGTCATCAACGACTCAGTTTATGACGTCCAGGCACCTGAGAGGGGTAAAAACACATTTCTCTCCAGCCATAAATGATGCACCTTTTACCTTCCTCTCAGTTACACTCAGCCCCGCTGACATATAGTAGGTATTATCTCTCCAGGTATGACTCCTCTCACTTTCTCATTCTCATCCACCTTGTTATGTCCTCCGTCGCAGAGTGTACGTCCAGCGAGCACGCCATGGAGCTGGAGGACATGAAGCATGTTGTGCATCTGCTTCACACGGCTCTCCATCAGCCTGAACACCACCTGCTGAAAGAGAGGGAGCTTCTGGAGAAACTGGACAACCTCAAACAGGAACTTTCACCTCTAGAAAAGGTAGTAGATGCGTGTTGATATGTGCTGGGTCTTATCAGTATTGAAAATGACAGATGGCATCTCCGTCCCGTCTTGCCAGATAGGCTTCTGTGAATTATCCTGCAACCTGTCGTCCTTGTGTGTTGTTTCCTGACAGATGAAGGCACAGCTGTCCCAGACAGCAGAGTTCCACTCATCCAGGGTTCTCTGGACCGGCATGGCCCTGTTATCTGTGCAGGGTGGTGCTCTGGCGTGGCTCACATGGTGGGTCTATTCGTGGGATGTAATGGAGCCGGTCACTTACTTCATCACCTACGCTACTAGCATGGGAGCCTTTGCCTATTACATCCTGACCAAAATGGTAAGTCTGTACTTTTCCAGTTGTAGAACTTAACTCAAGGAATAGTTAGAGAGACGTATTTCTTGCTAAGAGTTGAATGAGAAGATTGATGCCAGCCTCATCCATAACCGTGCTGTTAAATATGAAACTACAACCAGAGGATAATACCATGAAATGGTATGTGGTATCAGTCATCTCATCTATACGGTGGCCATGACAGCACAACACACTGCAGCACATGCAAAGACACCAGTGTGCTCCAAATTCAGAAAAAAACCTCATCCATCTGACAACACATGCGCTGTTGTGAGGTTTTTCAGCATGTGTGTTTAACCTGTTATTTATACATGTTTATAGGTGATGTTTTTCCTCTATGCATTAACAGCAAGGTGTAATATATTCTTCCCTTCAGGATTATTTGTATCCAGATGCTAAAGACAGACAGTTCCTGCGCTACTTTTATAAGGGGGCCAGCAAGAAGAAATTCAACGTGCAAAAATACAACAAACTGAGAGATGAACTGGCTCAGGTTGGTTGATTTGTTTATTTTTTATGAACTCACACTGGCTAGTGGAGACTTGGCCAATATGTTCTGGGCACAAATGTGCTTCATCTTAAATCATTATTTGCAACATTATATGTTCTGTTAATACATGTTACTGTTCTGTGTATGACTGTGTTTTCTGTGTGTCAGGCGGAGGAGGACCTGAGACGTCTAAAATATCCAACTCAACTTCAGCTGCCACTTGAACAGATCCAGCCAAAGCCATGAGCCAAGCCAAGCCGTGATGAGTCGTCACTCACACTCAACACACTTATTATACACTTATTTTGATAATGGCCCTTTTTAAAATGAGGACTCAGTAGTCACTCTGTGTTTTTGTTTACAATCTTGATAATGATGCCAATAATATCTTTGAGAACGATACAAACACTGAGGTGTATTGAAATAAAAAGTATTTCCCCAACACTGGGAGCATCTCCTGTCTTTTTAGAAAAAAAAAAGTAAATATCAAAGATGGTTTAATGCGAGGAGACGGATAAGAACAAAACAGCAAAATCACTGTGTGTAATCTCACTCTGAATTTATTGTAAAAAGTCACAACAGTAAGACCACAAAAATACAGGATGAGTTTGTGCTGGTAAGCTTTGTGTTTCCTGAGTTTATAGATCATGTGACACAGCTGAAAGTGTTTTAGGTCCACATTACATGTGTAAAAGAACACCCCTTCTCCCTGAGGTACTTTCCACACGGGTGTTTTGATGCCGTTTTGGGTGCAAATTACGCATTATTAAATTTAGTACTGCTACGACACAAAGAAGAGCACAAACATGAATTCCCTTTTTGACGGAGCGAGCTTGAACAAACAGCATGTTTTTGTCGCGCCTGAATGATCTTGAGGAAAGTTTAGGTATTCAACCCTGGTGTTATTAACCTGATGTGAACAAAGAGTACTTTTTCCCGATGGTTATGCTGTTATGTATCAGTCACCTCACTGGATACAGAAAGCTGGAAAATATCTGACATACCTGTAACCGACTGTACGGCTAAAAAAAGAAACATTTCCAGCTTCCCTAAGAGATAGTGTTCAGTCTGAGGAAGGCTTGCCTGAGCGAGGACAACAGTGATATCAAACTCTACAGTTTTTTTTGTTTTTTTTGTCTTGTTAAGAAGAAAAGAAAGTCAGCCAGAGAATAAGAACATCTCCGTGGTACCACAATTATTAAAACTGGATTCAACTAACAAGCTAAAATACCACAAAAGGCTATGAAAAGTAGCTCACACAGAATGTGGTCCATGATTATCCTGCAGTTTAAAAACATTTTTTCTTGAAAGTGCACACGTATTCCCCCACAGTGGTTGGATAAAATAACAAGCATCCCTCACCCATCACCAACATGTTGTGATCCAATAAATGAAGACCATGAATTATGGTCTCAAAGGTTTGGTAATTGGTTAAGATGAATTTGTAAAATATCCAAATCCTAATGCCTCTCATTTAATGATCACCTTACACAGTATATGGCAGCCTAAAGAACATTTTGCACCTCTTCCCTGAAGCTTAACATTTTATTTAATAAAAGCATTTTAAATTGTTATAGAAAAAGCATTTGGCCTTTGGTCCACTTTTTCTATAAAATACTTTAAAAACCAAATTGAAAGTAAATGAAGTAAAATATTTCAGTCAATGAATACATAGGGCTGTGATGAATCCATATTGGTCCTCCAGTGCACATGGAATTATTGCAGGGCTGTTGCACTGGATTGCACTATTACGTCTTAACGTTCACAGTTACAAGACACAACAGATGAGTGTGAGTGTGAGAGAACAGGTTGAAACAGGTTAGGTTAACCTGCATATATGACCATGACGCATGTAAACTTGCAGCTGCTCGGCAATCAGATTTCTGGTTTCACAAGAAACATTACAAAGGACATAGAACAACAGTATCAAAGTGAGTGTCTGAGGCCCAGTACCTACATGTTTTTTTCAGAACATGTCACCACATGTTGCTGTTATTCATAATCAGCGATTTCATTGGAAAAACTAAACCTGTAAATATCTGATTAATCAGTGCATATGTAAATCATAGTGTTTACAAACAGGATACAGTAGACGACTAGAAAAAAACTCCCCCTTTCCACAGACCCTGTTTTCTAGGCATGTATGGAAAACCAGCTGATTGAATGACTATGATGTGAAATGGTTACTGTTTTGGTCGGAAGTAGAGTTTCTTGGTGAGCATTGAAGCAAAGCAAGGTACTTGCTTCTTCCCGATTGCACTTCGGTCATTACAGTTCCCAACGCTCCTCATCGACACTTTTCTGTTTACCAGTGTGAGCAGCTCTGTGAATTCAAGGGAGTCCCCGTACTTCCGGAGCAGCTCGCACAGATCCTGGATGTACCAGGATCCATTGATGGTCTCCCGGTGGGAATAGTAGCCTTAACAAATGACAAATGACAGGACGGGACAGTTAAATAATAAACTACAAATGAATCAAATTAAGTGTGAATCTTGGCAACAAGACAGGTGACTGGCTCCATCCTTGGTTGCTCACCTTCAGCCACAGAGTAGCACATGATGAAATCGGCTCCAGCAGGGAGGGTGTATACAGCACTGGCGTCCACCACCACCTCGTTCACCTTTATCTCATTGTCCACGGCATCGCAGGGGGTCACTGGTTCATCGTGCTTGTCTCCACGACATGCCTAGTGACAGGCACAGCATTGAAAAATCAGTCATACTGTCATATAATGTCATGTGCTGATGGGTTTCAATGAGTTTTGCTTTTTGTTTGCATGCACCTGTAATATAAAGATCTTCGGCTTCCCTACGAGACTCCTGCACTTGTCCCCTTTGAACATGGATGTGATGTCCTGAATGCTGATCTTTCCATCAAATGTATAAACATGGTCGTTCTCGCCATGGCTGAGGAAGACGAGCAGGAAGCAGTCTGCATCTGAATGATTGCCCTCAGCAGCTGGAAGGACATCAGGCACTTGTTAAAGTCGCAACTCACCAAGGTAAAGTGGACCGGATCGTTGCATGCAGCATCACAGTAGTGATGTTATTGCGCTCCCTGGTCTTATGGCTGAGTGACATACACACTTACCTTCACCGATTTTTTGTAGGACATCTCCCTGTTTTAAGTTGTCGTACGCCTTGACTTCAAAGTTGAGCTCTTTCAGTCTAAAGGACAGGTCAACGTTAGAAATCGAGCAAAACGATGCAAGTTCTTACTAGATGTTCCCGTCAACAAATCAATCAGTTACTCAACAAGTGCAGACAAACACAGAGTTCCCTCTCCAAACTGATACCTTCTCTCCAAGTTGTAGCGGTCAGCGTTGGTGCCGTGCCTGTCGTTCAACCCCAGGCGCCAGAAGAATCGTTCCTGGTTAAAGATGAGCGCAAGGCCGCGTCGTTTGTTGTTCATCTTGTACTCCTCTGCAGGATCCAAAGCCAAAGAGCTGTTTCAAAAGTGAATACAGATGTTAGGTAACTAGACTAGAGGTAAGTGAGAATTACATGCTGATGACTACACAAATAAAAAGGGACAGTTTACCTGCTGATGAAGGCATCGGTCTCTGTCAGGTTCTCTGTGCATGCTGTAAAAACACATACGCATGAATGATAAGAATAACCAACTTAGACTACATTTAAATGACAACAACGCGTGGATGAGTCTGGTTTTACAGCTTTTAATTAACATCACAAACTTTTTTTTTTTGCTTAAAAGTAAATAAGTAGCGTTATTAAGCTTTTCAGGCCGTTGCGTCTTTGTAAAGCCGTACAGCTACAGGTGCATGAATGGCTCCACTGCTACTGGGATGGGGTCAAGCAGCCATTGTTCTGTCAGCTTTAGAGTCCTCATAGCCCTCAATAGGTGCATGACAGGTGGAGAAAGATGGCAAAGAACAGAGGCCAAAAGTGACACCTCCATGCCCCACCCTACAGATATGTAGGTTAGAATCTGTGTGTAAAGGCAGCGGCTCAGGGGTGTTTGACAACTAACCAATCAGTAATGTTTTCAGGACTTACCACGCTTTACACCTTGACAAAGGGCGATGCCCAAAATAGTTTCTTATGTAACTTTAAGATCAGAATCAATCACACATTTTTGAATAGTACAATGAAACCAGTGTTTTTGTTTTAGACTCAGGTTCACTTTGCTAAAACCTTTTCTGAATATTGTTTTTATAGAGACTGTTCATTCACATGCGTTTATGTAATTTAGTGATTATTAGGAACGCCTCTCTGTGTGAAACAGTATAGCATCCTAACTGACTGTGAGCTCCAACAAAAACTGAATATAACCTTCATGTAATCAGTATCTGTTGCAAGGCTGTTATATTAAACTACAGATTTAGCTTGTTTACATATAGTTCACATATTATTGGATTAAGAGAAAAACTATTTAAATCATGGGGCTTTGCGCAACTCTTTGATGCTTAATATCTTTCAGTTTCTACCTTGTTTATGACAAGATGACAGGAGATTTAAGGAAATTAAATCCTGCTCACATGATACAGCAACAAATAAAAAGGAGATGACTTGATGATTCACCAGAGTGTGTTTGATCTGACTGTACTTTGCCTCCTGGGGCAATCAAAGCTGGCATCTCCCAGCTTTATCAGCTTTTTCACACAGTTTTAATTTTGCTTTGATAACATTTCACGTTTCAACAATGGCACCTTATTAACATCATCTGACAAATTTAGGAGTTAAACTAACATAAAACATCTCAGGCGTTAGACCGTTACAACAGATTCAACACTCCTTGGCACGAGTCATAGGACTGCATAGAGGAACTGAATACCACTTTTTTAAAAACATATTCCCTCATGTGATGTATTGATGATGGTGGTGGACAGCATTGTCCAACACTTCAGTCCAAATTCACCCCATGTGATATTGGCATATGATTCATTTCATTTTCAGACTCTGACCCTCCCTGCTCAGTGGATGGGGGCACTATTATCCTGAACTGTTCAATCATCATAGCACACTGAGAACAACTTAAGTGTGCTTTGTACTGACTTTGCATTGACCCTTTCCTTTAAGGAGACAGGTGTATCCGGGTAAATCCTTGTGTGTGTCTGTGTGTATGTGTATGTGTGTGTGTGTGTGTTAATGGCAAGCACTCACCCGCCCTGTCTGTTGCTGTTTTGCTGTCTTTGGCAACACTTCCTAAAACAAAGAGTAAATAAGTGCTCCATAATATCCAAGTTTAATGATTTTTTTTTAACTGCTACACATGTTACGCTAACTTGCTGAGTAACTTCAGCGAAAGGAGATATGTAGCATAGGAGTAACACTTAAGAGTCGGTTACAACAGAGTGCGAAATTAAAAAAAAAAAAAAAAAAATACTTAATAACTTTTAAAAAACGGTGCACAGAGGCGTCCACAGCGGTTATAT
The DNA here is from genome assembly GCA_900303245.1 of Selene dorsalis. Taxonomy (NCBI): domain Eukaryota; kingdom Metazoa; phylum Chordata; class Actinopteri; order Carangiformes; family Carangidae; genus Selene; species Selene dorsalis. The sequence continues at coordinate 36,460 of OMNW01031182.1, read as the reverse complement.
CTACTTTTAATGAAGACGGATATGTAAATGGGTTACCTGCACAGCTGTCTTCCGTAGTGTTAGACATGATCCCAGCCTGGTTTTCCTCCGACTGACACCACTGGAAAATGAATTTGCTTCGTCAAGACAACACCAATGAGTCTGGGTTTAGCCCCTCCCCCGCTTCCTCATTGGTCCAATGACTCACACGGAGAATATGATTGGCTCTGATGTCTGCTGCTCAAAGGTTTACAGCCGGTACTTCCGCCTTCGCCACATTCTTTTTTCGCCTTTTGTTACATTGCAGCAGCTACTCATAAAACATTTAAGTACAGTGATTTATAAACTCATAAATAGCTAAAGGGAGATTATGGTGGCGGCTGGAGATTAAGGAAGAAGGAATTTCCAAAAAATCAAAGTTTTGTATTAAGTTTAATATACATATTAAATTGATACATGATACCGCCCAAACTAGCAAGATAACAACAGTAACCAGTCAGGATAATATGACCTAGATTCAACGTAGTTATATATATTTTTATTTTATTAATGATTAATCTGGTGATTTATTAACCCTATCTGATAATGAAGCCAAGGACACGTGGAAAGAAACATAAAAAAAAAAACCTCAACATGACAGAGCTGTAAAATTTGTTGTTTTATCAGATGTTCAGTTTACTGTGATACTGTAAAAATTGATAAAAATTTTTTTTCAAAGTTTAATTGACTAAAACAATTAGCCAACCAGTTAAAATATTACTAATGAATCATGTTTCAGTGTGGAAGTCTACAGTAAAGCAGATACGCTGATTTCTCTCAGACAATGAACTTTATATTAACTTGCTTCGGGAGACCCTAAATCTCAGAGCTTCTTATATGCAAGACAGTTGACACAATTACTAATAAAGACACGGTATATTTCTTTATTTCACAACTTTTACATAAAGAAAAACAGAATTGTTTTGATTATCACTTGTTCATATTTGATGCATACTAAGGGGCAAACATCTGAATCCTTCAAAGTTTCAAAGTACTTATTCATAAGTGACATAACATCGTACATCAGTTTTCACATGTCCAAATAGTAGTTCAATACTACCCTCAGAAAATCCACGAGTGTGATAGAAAAATATATTTAATTTAACTTGAGTCCTCCTGTTGTTGCTGTTGCAGTGTCACAAATCCCGCTTCTCTTCATACTGACATATACAGGCCTCTCTCTGGCTCTCCTGATATGGCTTGCATCCTAAGTACTTTACCCCGCCATGCAGCAGAGTCACCACCCATTCGCACACTGCCATGATAGATAGAAAAAAAAGAGGAAAACATCAGCAAATCTTAATTCAATGCTACATGGAATTTGGCCATGATTCTTATTTTCCACGAAAAAGGGTTATATGCTGCAGGCAGACACAACTCCAGTATTAAATCTATTATTCTTGACTTTTACATACTTCAGTAGAATGAAAAAATAATGACAAGAGACACAACACAGCTACTCAAGACATCATTATTTCATAGTGCTATGCACAAATAAAGTAGAGGAGCTACTCACACCTCTGAAAAATTTAAATGGATGGCAGGTTCAGGAAGCTCTCATGAAAGGTTGACAGTAGTTTAACAAATTTCAGACGAACAAGGCCTTGTTAAGCATTCTAAGTATTGCGCTACTTTGTATATTCACTGCAAAAAAAACAAAACAAACAAACCCATAACTTTTATTATGAAGTGATAAATTACAGCGGCTCACCTTTGACACTCTGGCCCAGTCCCATAGGTTCTAGCTCTCTACATATGGTCACGAGACAGCGATGGAGTTCCCTATCGCAGCTGCGCTTCTCTTGGCCACAGGTGCCATAGCAGCGATCATGTAGGTCACAGCAATAGGTCATGGAAGAGATGCCTATGTCAAACTGGGAACAACACTTCAGTTACTCTTTTAATAATTCTAAGCACCGGCTCCTGGCTCCCAAAACTGGTTCCAAGCAAGCACCAACCCCTTGATGGTCTAGAGCTAAGAACCGGTT
>OMNW01031182.1:0-34434 GCA_900303245.1 Selene dorsalis | reverse complement strand
GATGGAGTTCCCTATCGCAGCTGCGCTTCTCTTGGCCACAGGTGCCATAGCAGCGATCATGTAGGTCACAGCAATAGGTCATGGAAGAGATGCCTATGTCAAACTGGGAACAACACCTCAGTTACTCTTTTAATGCTTGAATTTATGTGATTTCTGTTTGGCTCAGCAATAACTTAGTAAAAAAGCACGTTTAGAGATGACCAAATGTATAGTGTACTGATACCCCTTTCCCACCAAACTGGTTCCAGTGCTAGTACGGAGCCAGCGCCTGACTTAGCACCTGTTCTTTCCCCTCTCACCGCCTAAGCACCGGCTCCTGGCTCCCAAAACTGGTTCCAAGCAAGCACCAACCCCTTGATGGTCTAGAGCTAAGAACCGGTTCTTCCAGGGCTGGGGGTGGGGTTACCTGACCAACAGGACCAGCGCGAAGATACACAGAGATGTTATCGATACTGTAAGAAGTTTGTTTATCTGCTATGTAGTCGATGTAAACACAGTTGAAGCTCAGTAGCTGAGCTACAGGCAGTGGCCAACAAGAGTGACTGAGTGACTACTATAAGATGATGATATTGTTGTTGTGAAGCTTCTTGGCCACAATTATTATTAATGAAAATCTGATATCTGACAGCCTAACTACAGACTCTTGTAAAATCATATCATTTTGACTTATGAGCAAAGGTTTGAGGCACTTCAGATGTTTAAATTCTTATTTGTCATATCATTGCATTTGAGAGGTGTCTCTTTTCTCACAAATTCATTCTGCATCAACTCTGGCTGACCCACATGGACCAACCTACCTACTAAGTATTTTTTCAAAACTGTCATATGGTTTAGTTTGTTTTCTTGTTCACTGCACTTTTGATCTGTTTATGCATTATTTTTGAAAGTACTCTGACTTTAAGTATACAAAACATTTGCATAGTATTGCATTTACTGAGTTATATCTACAGCTGAAATACCTTTCACTGCTGGATGGTTTACAAACGTACTGATGCCACACAGTTAACACACCTGACAAATCCGACACTGATATCTGCCAGGAATATCAACATAGCAGACTCACCAGTTGGGTTCTATTTTTATACCCACATTACATGTTGTTTTCTGGACTATAGACTGTGTTGTGTGGTGTGGACAAAGATGTGCTCTGGCAGCCATGCAGCTTCAGTACCTGGAATCCAAAAATTGGGGAGCCACAACCGTTTGGTGGGGGCTGCTTGTACCCAGGACGAGGCACCAGGGGATTACCTGTGATACAGGAGAACAGTTATCCTGTTGATGTTAATTGTTGATCTAACTTGCACATTTTTTTTAAAGTTCAATTGTTCACTTAGAGAAGAGTTTTGAATTTTTCTTTTAAAAAAAAGAGACAGATATACCATCAATACAACTATAATGACACACTCTGTCATTGCCTTCAACAAAGACCCGTGTTGCATCCTTTAATGGTTCAGCCTTGGATATGATGTAACAGAGAGCTTTCACAGTCATCCGCCAGTCTGGACTCCATTTCTCTTATGGATGTGGGAAACATCCACAGGGCAACAAATCCAACAGAAAGAGACAAGAGCACAGATTAGAGCAATATCTGAATTACATGTTGAGAAAGTTTATGACAGAAGGAAGACAGAAATCAGTTTACCTGCACCACTTAACACTTTGTAGGCTTTCCGCAGCACAGTCACACTTGTGTGAAAGTCATTTATTCCATGAAGGATAGTTTTCAGAGTCTTCTTTATGTCTGGAGGGAGGCAGGTAAACACATGTAAATAACAAAGTCAAGAAATAACAAACCTGGATCCTAAAACCTTAACATTACAACAATTCATTTAGAGAAAGGTTCTGAAACAGTGAAGAAGTTATTTTATTTTATTTTATTTTTTTTTACCATCAATATCCTTATGTCCATAATATCGGGTCCACAGTGCTTCCAGGTAAGGTCCAGTCTTGTATATTTTGTCAAAAACAATTTTGGTCCAGTCTTTAGTCGAGCCTTGTTTGGGGGGCAGACATATGAGGAAGAGAACAAAGAAACCTATCAGCCAGTATCATGTCTGGAAGTTCCAATAAACTGATCCAATAATCATTTTTGAGAGACTTTACCATCTTTATGTCTGTAGCCAGTAGCCCAGTCCAGCGCAGCATCGATCAACGGTGCACTGTTGTGTATGACTTCACAAACACTTTCCAGAGCCTTCGTCCAGTTTTTAGACTCTTGCTCTGGGAAGAAGGCAGCAACGTGTGGAAAAGATCCAGAGGCGCATAAAAACAGAGCCACAACGGCGTAGTTATAATACAGCACCATCATAAAACATCAGCCCATCACTTCAAGGACAGAGGAGCGTCTCCCTACAAGTAAGTTTCGGTTTCGTTTCACCCGTTTCAGCGCTGCCAGTTTCCACATTATACTGTCTATTATGTCCCATATATGGCGATGAAGGACGGTTAAAGAAGAGAAGTGGTGTAAACCTCAGTCTAGGCTATCACTACCTTCAAATATAATCACACAGCCAAGTCATTTTAAGTCACTAAACAACTCAATGAATCAACGACAAAGTACTGTAAGAATATCAGAAGTGCATGATTGACTGTTACATCGCTCACAAATGAAGCCTCCCAGTCTGGAGAGCTATCTGGGCTGCAAAACTGTTTTCATGCTCCTCTTCGACCTGTCAGTGATACTGCTGCCGTATTCAGCCCCACCACACCACCCCAGCATCCACCTGCAGGCTCAGGCTCTGGGGGTTATATATCCTCCCATGTAACCTATATTTAATGAAATGAAGTCCTGATTGAAATGCGCATAGGCTATGTATTGTTCTTGGAAGTTTTTCTTTAAAATAATGCATACTCCACATTTTTATTTTGATGAAGCCCCCCATCAAATGGTACAACAGGCCATGGTGAACCATAATCTGTCTCACATCAGTGCAGCCAGGAGTGTTTCACAGCAAGTTAGCTTAGGTTTCATTTCACCTGGTTTCATGATTGCCTACCTCTCAGGTACTTTGTCCTATTTTTAGCAATGAAGGTAGACTTAAGAACAGACATAAGTGTCATACTGCTCAGCAGCACCACACTGTCCACAGACAAGACCTACATACAAATGAACAACTCAGCCAGTCAGCAACAACTATTTTAAGAATACACACAATGAAAAACATTTCTTTATTTTATTTTATTTTTTAATGAAATTTTAGTTTAGTTTTTCTCCATGTACACAAGTTGAGCTCACCAGTGTATTCCCCTCAATGTAGTGTTTTATTAAGTCTAAATAGGGAAGACAATTGCTCAGATGTTCCTAGTAGGTGCACTAGAGATGGTAGTGGGGAATAATGTTCACTTTTGTTGTTGAGCTGTTTAAATACAGATAGTTAGATAGGTGAGATAGGAGATAGGTGAAGCCCTTTGAAAAAAGTGTTTCTATTTAACCTATACTGACTAAAATGAATAGGCAACCCGAGCATCCAAAACCGTGGAAAAACCCTGAACACCATGTTTCCAGTCCATCATATTACACAGCATAGACAAAATATAAATAATTAACTGGCTGCACAGGAACTTTATTATTTATCCAGTCTAAAAACCAGGGTAATTTCACATTCACTTGTCTGAAAGAAGTGCAACACATATCGAGCAGCCATCCCTGAGAAAAGTCTGAAGGAAAAGTTCATTGCCAGCGTTGTGCTTCTGTTTCGTAGTCTTGTTTTTTGTTGCAGTGTCACAGCTCCTTCTTCATTTCATACTGACACACACAGGACTCTCTCTGGCTGTCCAGGTACGGCTTACATCCCAAGTGCATAACAGCGTCAAACAGCAGGGTCACCGCCGACTCACAGGCTGCCGAGGTGGGGAGAGGGAGCAAGAGGAGGAAGAACATGAGAAAACACACAACAGTGCAAAGGCAAACATACACACAGTATTATCTAAATCAAGATTTTATTGTAATTTACTACGACCAATCCACAAACTGACTGTGATTCACATAGCACAGATTGCAGTGAACCAGATAACACACATGGCAGTGCAATTTGCAAATGAAGCTCTCTTTTGCCCTCTGCTGGACAAACCATGTGCTACAATTATACTTGGTCACCAACCATCACAATGCTCAAGTAAAATAGTGGAGGTGCACTCACCTGCAAAAGGATAAATGTAATAGTGTATAGCACATATAGTATGTGCAGAAAACTACACCAAAGTTCAGTAATAGTTTGATTAATATCACTCACAGAGCTCAAGTATTATGTGATTTCCTGATATCATAACACTTCAATACTATGTATGCAATTGAGTCATAGCAAGCTACTCAGTGTCTCACCTTGGACACTGTGGGCCAGTCCCAGAGTTCTTTGCACGTTCCTGCAGATGGTCTCAAGACAGTCCTGGAACTTGTCATCACAGTCGTGCTTCTCTCGGCCACAGGTGTCGTAGCAGCGATCGTGCTGGTTACAGCATTTGGTCATGGAGGGGATGCCTATGTCAAACTGTAGACAACAGCTCATTTACTCTTTGAATGTTTGATATATATAAGTGATTTGGACATAAATATTTTCTACAAGCATCTGACTGATACTGCATTGAAAGTGTGCAGAAGTTTATCAAAGTGAACTGGTGCCATTTTAGAAGTGAAGGGTTGTCACATCGAATATTGAGTTCATTGCAAAATTAATCACAATGTAATCAAAATAACAATAAGGCCAATTGCAATATCCAAATCGCAGAAACTGCAAGTTTTTTTTTGTCTTTTTTTTTGATTAAGGTAAAACGTGTAACAACATTGTGGTGCATTTTTAGCACCAAAAGTATTGTGTTTCTATGGAGACGTCCTGGCTTACAGTGACAAGTTTGTTTGGTGTAAGAAAATAAAATCATATCCTAAATTTTATATTTTTTAGGTGAAAATTAAACCATTCCAACATATAGCAATTGCATTATCTGTCCATATGATCAGCATGTGATGTTTTTTTGTGGGTTGTTTTTTTGCATATTTTGCCGCTTGTTTTCATTTTTACTGCACTGTATAAAATTATTATATAATAATAATTATTCAAAATAGAACCTTTCCTTACTTACTTTTGCTCTGTGTTGCATGTTCTGAGTTAAATCGACAGATGAAATATTGGTCTCTCTGTCAGCTGGGCTTCGGTTTTTACACACACTGATAAAGATATGAGCTAAACATGTACTCTGGCAGGAACATGATGCAACCTTACTACCTGGAATCCAAACAGTGGGGATCCACATCCATTGGGTGGTGGCTGCTTGTACCCAGGACGAGGCACCGGCTTGTAACCTGTGAGACAGGAGCAAAGGTGAAGATGTCTCTTGTTCTGCCACCGACAGTTATCTCGATGTCAGAGATACACATCAGCTCAGACGGTTTAATGGCTTACTGTGCCACTCCAGAGCTGATAATGTGTATTCTAACCACCAACTGATGCATAAACCCAACATAATAAGGTTGACTCTGATTTGGAGAAGATTAAAGCACAGGTGTGAATGTTATCAGTGATGTTTGGATGTGTCAGTAAACGAGAACACACTGTCACTGTTTGTGTCCTTTGTTAAATCTCTGTTTCATAGGTCACTCGTTCACTTTGAATCATGTGTTCATAGAAGAAGGAAGACGTCAGTTTACCATCACTGCACCTATAATGACAGAGCCCGTCATCGCCACCAAACAAGTCCAGTGCTGCGTTCAGGTACGTGTCAATCTTGTGTATCCCGTTGCGAATAGTTTTCAGAGTCATCCTCCAGTCTGGAGTCTCCGGCTCTTGATTGTAGCCAGATACATGTGGGAAACATCCGCAGAAGAACGAAGCCAAGAGAAAAACACAGGCGTAGCTGTGGTAGAGCATAGTCCGCCTCTCGTCAGGGGGCCAGGAGACCTACGTGTCCCGGCTCGTCACTTATCTTCGGATGACTCTATTCCTCAAGACATTCGTTTCTTTCGCATCTCAACTTTCACTTCTGCTTGTTTTCAACTTCATTTCCAAAGGTACTCAGGAGGTACGAACCTACCAGCTGGAGCTACGGTCGACGTTTCCGGGTTCGATATCACGTGACTGCTGATTAACCAACCGAGATGAAGTTACGTCAGCAAAAGAAGTCTGGATTTCACTGAGAGAAAATCAATTACTACAACCCATGTTATGTCCAAAATAAATAAATATAAATTCAAACTGTCCAACAAACTTTCCAAAGCACACAAACACACAAACACACACACATACACAGGTAACTTTATGTGATAACCTTCAGGATATTTAAGTTGTAAGTCTGAGTATCTGCTAAGAAATTTTCTAGTTGTTATTATATTTGTAAAATGAAATGGAGAACTGTTACACAACAATATCCCAAATAATTCCTATTAATAAAATATTTTTCATTCTGATATGTATACTTGTGTATTCTGTCATATTGGTACAGAAGTGATGCTGAACATGCATCTCATATGATATATGGACCTAGAAAAAAGAGAAAGTCATCACCAGCAAATGTTTAGAATTATTACATTCAAACAGATGCAGATTCATTTTCTATAGGTCGACTAATTGACTGGCCGATCGTTGCTGCTGTGCAAAATAAATATCCTAACGTTCACTGACTTGAGCAGCAGCACAAACGTATCAAAACATGGGCAAATAATTCCAAAGCCGTTTCCGTGGATTCATACCACTTAATGTAAGTGATTTTTTTTGTACTTTGTTTGAATCAAGTCTTCTGAACAACACCTAAATCAGAAAAACAAACACATCCAGTCTATGGTAATAATTTCACTTTATTTAAATGATTAGGCGAGCATTGAAGAAAAATCCTTTTCTTCTATCGTTACTTAAATAACTGCATAAATTTCAAACATTCCAAAATGAAAATGTACAACTATTAATGAATGACAGTTTTGGTGCCCTTCCATGTTGAGTCCCAATCACCTTCACATTCTGAAGTGGACAATGTAAAAATGTTCACTATTGGCAAAACTATGATCCACTGGTCTTCATCCGCGGTTGGAGTTGAGTAGGCAGCTAAAAGAAGCGTTCTGTGTTCCTCATGTCCCTCTTTTGATTCTGTGTTCGTCACTTCAAAATGGATTTGGCTGGAGGACAGTTCATATTCATGTCAAGCAGATGGTAACAAAATCTGTTGGTTGATCTTAAGAGAGTGTTTTTTCGTTTTTTTTTTTAAGCAGGAATGCCTCTCACTACTCGAAGCACATGCCTTTACACAATCAAGTGTCCTTGTTCTTGTTTCCAGGATAAAACACAAGAAGAGCGGAGTAAAGAAAAGAAAATGTCTGGGGCTTTTCTACAGTGTGTGTAGATTGGTTCATCAAGTTGTGACAAGGCGGATTCCTGGGGTCAGGCTGCAGCGAGGAAGTAGAGAGGTTGGTGGAGGGATATGAGGAGAGGGACATTTTAAAACTTCAACAATAGACCTATATTATTTCTTTAAGTTTTTGCTCCTAGTGTAAAGACTCTTCCTTTAAAAAAAAACATGAACATACACATCTATTAATTTACATTTACAGGATCTAAAAGCGTCCAACTCATCCGCCCCTGAATAAGTTATTTAGTCTGTCCAGCTCTCGGCAGTTATCCATGGTCATGAGCTCGGCCTTCTTGCGCATTCGGTCATCCCTGTATACTTTAGCAGCATACAGCAGGTCTGTTTCTGAAAGAGACGAGCAAGAAAAGAATGAGTGAAAAACAGAGAGTGCTGGGGGAAACAAAAATGACCAGCAGATGTGATTATTGAATTGAGTGAGCTGGTTCTGAGGGTGCATTTGAAAACACTCACTTGTCTGTCGCTCCTTCCAGCAATTATTTCTGACATTCGCTACATAGTCCTCCTCCACATTTTTCTCAATCTGCTGCAGTGCTGAGCCCTTAAACTCAGACCTGAAGTCTTTAGTGACATAGTAGTCGACTCGCAGGTTTTCTGTCTGCCGTTTTACAGTCTGACCCGTGGACCTGGATTAGAGGGAAGGTATAAGCAGTGAAAATGTTGACAACTGTAGTTACCCTCCACATGTTGAATGAAGGGTAGTTTATTTATCTTTATGTCTGTTTTTTTTTTTTTTGGAGAAAACATGTTCTGCAAAGAACTGATTTTGAACATATCCAGTAATTATAGTGAACATAGAGATGAGATGACATAGTGTTGTGTATGACAAAGTTTACTGAGGTGTCAGGTGGCTTTTATACACAAGACCGACTTTGCAAGGTAAACTAATCATGAAATTAGGTCTAATCTATTCTAAAGATCTGACAGGTGAAAAAACTAATTTCACACATACGTATTGTGATTTGCACTTTATTGTTGTCGCTAGAATGTGCGTGCGTGTGCACTTACGGTCTAGAGTAGAGGCTGTAAGGCGGAGGGGACACCATCATCTGGCTCAGTATTGACACTAAAATCAGGACCACGATGGGCATCAGCTGGATAAACATTGAGAAACCACCCTGGAGACAAACACAGTACAACAACTTAAGTCACATATTGTGATAGAATAAATACATGCAGTGTAGATGTGCATCAACTAAAACTGTAATAGTACATGTAAAAATAACAATGTTAAATTCATTCATTCAACATGTCTGGACATATCTACATACATCTCCTCTTTCTTCTGTTCTCTCTTGGCGGTAATCAGTCTGATGGCTGTAACTCGTCCTGCCGTTGGTGAAGGTGTGTGCACTTGCTGCAAAAACAAATAGTATGACTGTCAATTACATATTCATACGGCTCTACATTATTTTATACATCAGGCCAGATGTGCAGTTAGCGTGAAAAAAAGTGCATCAATCATCCAAACAAACCAAGATTTATAGCTGTGATTTCAGAACCTAATATTCTTTTAGAAATTTTGCATATTGCTTAAAAACAACTAGACCCACCGGCTGCATTTATCATGTGTAGATTTCATCCATCTCACGAAGGAGTGAATAAATGTGTTTAATTTTTTTCCCTTCCACGTTCCTACATGATGATGATGTAAACTCATCAGTTACAGTGAGTGGTGTGAGAGCTCACTTACACGAGGGGAAGCCTCCTCCAAAGAACATGTTGAAGAGGTCTTCAGGAGTGATATCAGCCTCAAAGCCTCTGTGGAAGTCAAAGCCTCCTCCGTGCGAGTGACCTGGGCTGCTGCTTAGCTCCTCTGATCCCGTCAAGTCATACTGCCGTCTTTTGTCTGGGTTGCTCAGCACTGCATATGCGTTACCGATCTCTGGAGAATGACAAAGTCAGGACATTGGTGGTTAGTCAGTGAACTGCTCGTGTCTGGACTCAAACTTTTCCACCAAGTTTTCGAGAAACAACAGGTGTGAATCAGGGATCGAATATCTACATCACTAAATCCATAGTTAAATATATTTTCAATATGACATGTTTAGAGTACAGCAGCACCAGATTATAGAAGCATACTTACTTTTAAAGGCCTCTGTTGCTCCTGGTGCATGATTTTTGTCTGGATGGAACTTGAGTGCTAGTTTCCTGTAGGCTTTCTTGAGCTCATCCTCACTGGCTTCTTTACTGACACCCAGAACTTCATAATAGTCCTTACACCGCTTTATTCTGGAGAAGAGGGCCAGCAGGTGAAAAAATGTAGTGCAACATACTTGAAACCCAGAAATGAAATGTCTTTGCCATTAGTGCTGGTTTATCTTTCACTTTCTGAACAACAGCAGACAGGTGGTTAGACTGAAACTCAAAGTGACATGTTGATGGTTTTGGCACTTTCACACAGATGAGTAGCACTCAAAATGCATTTCCTAGAAAAGGAGTCAAGTCTAAGCTCTTCATACCACAGCTGTTAGATTTATATTACCTGTCATTTAGATGGGAGTCCTATTCAAAATTAACCGAGGATGCACATGCAGGTAGAAACTACACATTTGTCTTCTCTGGCTTACTAACAGGTCACACCCCAAGGTTTCAGGGCAATTTCCCAACTGGTAGATGATGCAATCAATATACCAATCAACGAATTTACTGAGTCCATTTTGTCACATTTTGATTACAATATGCTGGGAATCATTTGGACAACTGAACTTTATTGAATCATAATATAACACTGACGAATAGGACTGATGTGAACATGTGTATATGACCACAACACACAGCAAATCTTACTTGCAGTAGAAGACGTGATGTTATTTTTAACTCACTGAAGGTTCCTCTCAGGATTTAATAGAAACACACCAGGGGAAAGGGTGACTAGGCTTCTATGCAATACATTGCTGGGATTGCATTACACCCAGCAGCATTTTTTATCTGAAGAATAAGAGTTTGCCTTTAGCACTAATGATCTGGTAGGTGGTTGTATGTGGGTAATATGTACTGATGCTCTTGCTTCATTTCTTGCCGTAGCCCTGCTGCATGGTCTAAAATTAGAGGATGTAGTGGTTACCTGGTATGTAGTTCACACTGTTATACGTCTCTCAATCTCTGCCCTCATGGGCAACACAATCAAGCTCAAGAGGTTCCCATAGCAATAGTTGGGCACACAACACTGCAGGGACTACTACACAGTGTCGTCCTTCAGCCGCAGATGAAAAGTCGGATTAAGTGAGACAAACACAGTTCTGCTGTAAAGGCACCAAACTGGTTGACTGAGGAGGGACAAAGAGCAGCACAGCAATTCAAGGGGAGACCTAGTAGACGCTAAGACTCTCACCTTTGCACACCTTCAAGCTGGTCTTTGGTGAAGCCTTTAGATGCGTCCCCTCCACCAGACTCTTGGCTTTCCCTTTCTGGCTTGGCACCAGAGCTTTCTGAGCTTTCTGCTGGTCTCCTCCTGTATGCGCCATTCCCTGTTGAGCTCCCATTCTTCGTTAATGCATCCAACAAAGCTGAAGGGGGAGGAGTTAAGAAGTCAAAACAAGCTAAAGATAAATTACACAGCAAATCATTGTCTTCTGTGTCCTGTGTGTTGTTCTAATGACTTCCTAAATTTAAACCTGCCACATAAATTTACACTGCTGAGAAAAGCTTTAAAATTGCTGTGAGACAGTGCTTGAAGAGCCAATGATGTGATTACTGATTTCAGACAATGTAAACCTGTCACACACTGACTTACAATGAACAGTGATGTCCCTGGCATGGCAGGAAATGAACACATGCGAAATGCAGGCATAGATGTGCAGTAGCAACCGATTCCTGTGATGCCACAGGCCACTTTGGTGGGTGGAAATTCATAATTCAACAATGGTGTTGATAGGTTCACTTCCAGTTAAAAGAATTTCAAGCATTTTCTACAAATTATAATTTTTCCTAATACAATTCAGCTGGAGCATTAAGACCTTTAAATCTCTTCATTCAAAGCTTGGCAAGTACTTAAAAAAAACCTGCAGACTACAAAGAATAAGACTACATCAGAATTTCTATTTTAACTATGTAAGTCTAAACCCAACATCAGTCATCTGTTCCAGTTGACTGTATTGAGGATTGTACAGGAGTTTACTGAGAAGTGCATCAAAATGTATGCACATTCCTTCAAAACATCTCTAAAAAAATAATGTCATCACCTAACACAGACAAAAGTACAGCTTCTCAAGTTTTACTTGGAATGAACAGCTTTCATTCGAAGGGTGTTTTACTCAGGTTGAACCTCTGCACCTGACATTACAGATCAAGTGTCAAAATGATTTTGTTTTCAGTGTCAGTTTTTCCTTCAATCATCATACAAGTCCAGTTGGCAACTCCCACCGTGGAGGTGACGAGTTGTCCATTAGCAAACTGTCAATGATCCACAAAATTACTGTTGCATATTAACAACACCACAATTCACACACAGTTACTTGTATAATCTAGACTAATACAATATTTTAGTGGTTCTCAAGTGGATGTAAAATGTCCACTGTGCCATCATGACAGCAAGAAGACTTCAATGTCACATTTCACTTACCCTCTATAACTTACCAACACAATATATCACAACATGTATGAGTCTTTTTGGATGACATTTTATTGAGTTTTCTAGCCCATTTCCACTATTTGTACTGTTCCTCCAGCAGTTCAAATTCAATTCTATTGGGGAAGATGCTGTCTGGTGTAAAATTATCTACACAAGGACAGTGCAACACCAGTAACAACTTACCCTGGGTTTAGCAGCATAAATGCCTTTCACTGATATATTGTTCTGAATAGATCATCAATGCATTATTCATTATTATACACTTTACACTATTCCTCTTACACAACTATAATCCTCCTATCCCAATCACCTTCCTGGCTCCGTAACATGTTGAAAAACACAACAGAGTAATGTTTACTGTATATTTTAACTATGTCTATTATGCTTTCTATTCCAGCTGTTTACGCCCTGCAGCTTTCACGTGCTTGACCTTATATTCTGTACAATAACATCTGATTAAAGAAAGTGCTTTATGTCATGCCCACAAGCTTCATGTGACTGCTGTGTTCTTCACTGGTTTGAGGAATGCCGACGTACAGGTGCCTGCTTCTCTCGTCAACCCCTCGTGTGGGTTTACAACAACCATGTCGCCCACAGCCAGACATATACACATAGTACATTCACAACATTCACCAGCAAGCTTGACAAGCACAATTAAGTACAAAAGGAAGAATGTAGTAGTAGTGTAAAGGCAATCATTTTGTTTTCCTATTTAAGTTTTCACTGCTCCTTTGCTTCTTACTACTACTACTACTACTACTACTACTACTATTACCGCTGCTGCTGCTTAATAAGAATGATATTAGTAGCAGTGTATCCTTTTCAATCTAAAAAGCTAATTATATTTTTCCTCTCATGTTAGTAGCAAATTATTACTTCTTCCAGCAAGGTTAGTTTTCTGTTATGTCAATCCATCTATTGGCAAGATATCTGGAAAGCTACAAACTCCCTCCACTCCTCTACTCCTTTTAAAACCAGCAAACCAACCCATCAAGAGTTCAAACTCTTATCTTGAAAGGGCGCCAAGCTGAAGGACCAACACACACCACAACTCATCTGTTCCACTTCTACACACACACGGAGTAGCTTTGTTTGTAACACCTTTTTCGTTTACCACCATCTCTTGCATAATACTATTTTATA
This sequence comes from Selene dorsalis, assembly GCA_900303245.1. NCBI lineage: Eukaryota > Metazoa > Chordata > Actinopteri > Carangiformes > Carangidae > Selene > Selene dorsalis. The sequence goes on along the minus strand of OMNW01031182.1, from coordinate 21,371 downwards.
ATGTCTATGTTTATTGCACTGCCTTATAATGTACATCACTTTACATCTCACCACATATCTTGTGTGAACTGTGTTAAGTCGTTTATGTATTTGTTTGAAAATCTGAAAGCTGGTCGATCTGAATTACACATTGGTGTGTGTGTGCTCTCGTGACACTTCGCAGGTACCTAACTAGCTTTAGCAATACTTTCCATGACAACCGGCGGGTTACAATTTAACACACAAGGAGACAGGAGTCGCTGTACATTTAAGAGCCTTTCAGAGGTACAATCCACAACACCTGTCAGGCCCATCCTCGCTCCACACGCGTTTACCGTCCTCCCACAGTCAGGCAATCGTGTCCTGGATTAGCCCACACTCCCACACTCCGAGGCTCTCTCTCTCTCTCTCTGGGTCAATCATTCAATTAAAGGATTGGCATTGGCTCTGTGGCCTGGACTACACGACCGCTCGCCCTACATCCAGCTTACACTACAGCCTGCGTTTGACTCGTCCTAACTCAAATCCCGACAACATACACTACCTTAACACCGCCCCGTTAATATCACACAGGCTGTTAAATGATGAAAGTATAACAGCAGCTCTTCGGAGGTCAACTGATCTTTAAGACGCTACAACCAGCAAAGGCTAGCGTCAACGCTGCTCAAATGCGGCTGGATGTTCCGTGTTACAGGTGGTGTAGTCAGTTTCTACTAGCTGTCCAAACACAAGCCTTCAATATCGGCCATCTTTATCAACTTACTGGCTTTATTTGACATTTTAAAACCCTAAATTTACCGCGAGCGTAACGCGAGCTAGGTTAGCCAACACAACGCCAGGCCCTCCACTGAGCTAACACGGATGTTGCTTCATTTTTCTGTCTCTAAACCGTGGCTTATTCTTCATTTCCACTTTAATATAAAACACCCATCGGTACTCAGTGTGTAACAGTACTCGTGTGGTGTTAAGTCGTGAGGTATGTTAACAGGTACACGCTGACACCTGGTCAGTTTAAAGTCCGCACGGAGATGTGCTGAGCTAGCTGGTGTGTTCCGGCTAAGCGGTCGCAGACGACGTTACCTTTGGCTCTGTCAGTTGGGTACAACTTCTCCGCTTTGTTGAGAAACTTCACCGCTTTCTCCTTGTCCCCGGCCTCGATGGCTTTCGTCGCTATAATTATACATTTTTCAGCTTCGTCTCTGTTCCCTTCCATCTTCTTTCCTCTTCCTCTCCCGGCGGAGTCAGCTGATCCGCTCCCGCACCACGTGCTCACCAGCACTGACAGCGGTCTGAAGGAAACAGCTGCAAAACCCTCCCAACTACTGTGGATCTGACATCGTTTCATTCTCATCACTGGCAGCCTGATTTATCGTGCATGTTTGTTTCCAATAAGCAAATTAATACATAAGAAAAAACAACAACACAGTTTTTAGAGGGAGGGAAATATACATTTTAAAATACACAGGGTACACTATACTCACAATATACACAGGACATACTAAACATGGTATATTTTTATTTTTATTTTTTATGAAATTTTGAATGAGCAATGCAGCTTTAAAATAAATAAAATTCTGTTATGGCACTATTCAGTCTACACACATTCAACCTGAGCTTACCACTAACTACATACTGTATGCATGTACATCCAAATGTTCTCCAGCTAGCTGATACAAGTCAAATGAAATGTCATGCAAACACATGGAAAATATATATAAAATTACATTTAATGTTGCCATTTAGTACAGGACATAATTTGATGCATAATATTTATTCAGTCATTAATATTTACCCACACTAATCCATACAGCACATAAGGAAAATGAACAACAATTTACAAGAAGAACTGTTCCAGGACACAGCTTAAAAAAACAACAGACCTTAAAAATATTGAAATAAAGTTAATCTATGGAATAAAATAAAAATGATAAAGAGAAAACAAAACAGCCAAAAAATAAATCAATCTCAAACTTTATATAATCGTCTACAACCCTTTTCAGTTTGGTTGTTCTGGTGTTGATAAACTCTGGCACACTTCATTGGAAATAGACATCTTAAGGCAGGTCATACAGCTTCACCAATGGAGGCTGTGTGTCTGCTCTATGTTACATTTTGTTTTTTGTTTTTTACCATTTTTGTTCATTTAGAAATCTGATTTTATTAGTTGCTTCAGAGTTTTGCCCTCCCATGTTACCAAAATAAGAGTGGCTGACTGCTAGACACCCAAATGCAGGGTTTCAAATGCAATCACAAAACTGAAAGCAGTAAACAGGATTGAGAGACTTTTTTTGTTTCAGGTTTTTTACCCTATTCTTTGTTGAGTTTCCTGCCATGACTTCCTTTAGGCCGGTGTACGAGACGGCGGAAGTTTGGCTGCAAAGGACCCCATGGTGTTCAGTGCTGCATGGATGCGGAAGTGTAGCCTGGACTCCATGCTGTAGTCTTTGTAGTTCATTCTATAAACGAGATCACATTTTAACACATTTTTGTGATTGGTTAGATAGATAGGTCAGAACAGATACTTCCAGAAACGGTGCTTTGCAATTTGTGGGTGCATTTCCATGTTAGAGCATTATTTTCCTTTCAGAGGACACACAGGCAATAAAACACATTTCCTACAGGGCTTAGCTGAAGGTGAAATCTAAATACCCCAAACCAAGTAAAGGACATGCTGCCATAATCAACAATGCAGTGCGAAGACACTGCAAAGGATTTTTCAGCTTTGACAGCAACTGCACCGTTCGCAACTATAGATCATCATGTAACATTAAATAATCTCGTAATGTTTTGTGGAATTCACTAAATGTTGGGAGCAAATACTTACATGACAAGACAAAAATTGGACTTACTTGGCATTTTCGATCATTGTGATGGCTGTGTTGATGTCGCCTTTCTGCTTGTGCAATAGGCCCAGCTCATACATGGTAAATGGCACCAGATAGTCTTCATGCTTGAGATCATTTTCACTGCATAATGAATGAATAAAAATCAGTAATTTCATTGAGTTTATTAGATGGTGTAACAAAACAATATGACTTAATTCATCTTCAAAACTTTAGAAAAAAAACTAACTTGACAAGCTCATGAACATTATGAACACTATTATAAAAGTGAATTTCCAAATGCAAATGCAGTAGTTGGATCAAATTCTGTCCAGTGTGGCGTGGTGGGATGAACTCACCTGGAAATGACATTGTTGAAGCAGAGCTCAGCCTGGACCAGACGGCCTAACTGTCTTAGACACAAGCCCTTCAGCAGCAGGACAACACACTGGTCATCCAGGTGATACTCTGATGGGTCTGCACGTTAAAAAAAAAAAAAAGATTGTTCGTTTCATTTTGTAATAAAGATTTTTACAAGTGTTTCTCAAGCTCTGTTGGGTTTCTTACTTGGATCATTTCTGAGCTGCTCCTCTGCTTTTTCCAAGGTGGTCAAAATGTTTTGAGTCAGCTCAGGTCGTTTGCCTACTATTGTGAAACCGTTCCACACGTACATCATTTCCTGTGACAACAATGAGTTAGTTAATATGGTTTCATGATTTTGTCAGTTCACTGAAAAAAAGAGCTATGCTCTCACCAATGCAGGGACGACTAATTTCGCCGGGTTGGCAGAAGAGTATCGTTGGGCCTTCCTTGCTGCAAACTTCTCCGTTGGAATTGATTTCCCTGCGATTCTGAGTCTTAGACCGTCCACCTGCCTGCAAGCCAACACGTTTCACAGTAAATGCATTAGTTAATACTCTACCCAACTGTAGGGATGATTTAATGGCCTCTCACTAGCACACCTGAATAGTTCTACCACATTTTCTCCCAATTTAGTCACTTCTTCCTCTGGGAGCATGCTCAAGATGGCAGCTTTCTGGAACACATAGATGGCCTGAAAGGAAGGCGCAAACACTCTGTTATAAGAAGGAAAAGCAAAAAATGATGAGACTTTACAGGGCATAAGGAAAATAGGATATATGAGGTACCTGGGACCACTTGCTCTCCTTGCAGAGATGGTCAGCGTATCGATAAGCCTCCTTCCAGTTTTGTTCAAAGGAATACGCCCACATTAGCTCCCAGTAACACAGGTGGTGGATCTGACGCCACTCTTGCTGAGCTGCGATACATGCCAAGTACTTGTCCTGGGCCTGCACACAAACATACACTTAGCTTTCTCTCTGATCGCAACAACGGAAAGCTGCACACATTCAGTTAAATTCGTTGAAGTATTAGATGTTACCAGTACTCACAAATGTGAAGTTTCCTTTGAGCAAAGCAATTCTTGCATTGTAGAAGAGCATGAGGGCACCCTGTGGACAAAATACACATTGTTTAATACAACATAATGCCATTTCACTGAGTGACACATTCAAACACAATATCTGGAGTTGATCAGAATCAGCAAAACAAACTACCCACGTTAGGGAACTTTTCAGTGTAGGGTTTCAGCAGAGCTTCAGCTTCAGCAAGATTTCCATCACCAGTACCTTAGGAAAAAAAAACATTAAAACAATTAAAATCTCCCAATTAATGAATGAGGCATCTAACTCTGTAAGAAACTGCAGCCCACTGTACAGCGTGCTCACCAAGTATGACTGTGATGTAGAGGTGGAACATCAGCAGAGTCAGGGTGCTGAGGATAGAGCGAAGGCTGTTGCCGGCTGCTCCCTCTCTCAGCTCTGACAAACCCACCTCCTGTAAGATACATATGGAATAATTACTTACTGGTTATTTATTCACCGAATTATGATAAAGACATGGGTTCAGAAGGCCTACCCTGTCTCCTGCAAAACCCAAAAACTCCATCAGTCTGAGGACTCTGGAGGGAAGCAGAGACAGCATCTGGGGGAGAAAAAAAAAAAGTAAAAAAAAGTGAAACAGGAAGAACACAGCGTTGCAAAAATGGTGTTTTAAGTCTTTAATCACAGTGCACATTCAAATTATCCACCTTGATGTTACCTAGTTGTAGTATTTTCTGCTTGAATGCGTGCTTTCTATAGTTCTTACCAGATTAAATGATCCGATGCCCATGTTGACGCCGCCCCTAAAATGAACGTATGAACTCTTCTGTTTTTCTGAGTCCTCTGCAGCATTTGCCATAACCTGACAATCCCTGGTTGGAGAGATGACATTTTAAAATTCACTAGAATTCACATCTATTTGATAATATTTCATTCATGTCTTATCATCATGTCGACCATTACCCCCACTCTTCCCACTACCCTTCCTCACTTGTAAATCTGATAACTGCTTCGGATTCTCATCCCTCCTTTGATGAAGCTGATTATACTTTCATCCAGGAAGGTGAGAGCTGCCTTCTGCAGGAGAACCTCAGCATAGCACAGCTCTGCATGCATCTCCTCTGTTAATGACAAGTATTGTCACAAGTTGGGTTAAAACAAAGGGAAAGACAATTAGTAAAGGAGATGATATTGGTGCAAAGTATTTATAGCTAATTATCAGCTGATTAAGCAGCAACATTTTAGCAGTTTGTAATGTCAAAAAAAGTGCATTCATGCCAAGTACATGTAGCTGTATGGTTTGTCCCCTTTCATCAGTGACATGTCAACATATCAGGAAGGATTTTCTCACAGGAGTTCAGTCAGAAGATACAGTAGATCACTCACCCTCTGTCAGACTTTCGGCTGGTTGTCTACTCCACAGGCTGGTCAGAGTCTCCATTAGTCCAGCCTTCCTCCGAAACCTTGTGACGTTAAGAAATACACAGTTGATGGAGGCAATTTAACAGAGAACATGTGAGAAGTAGCAGGACAGAGTCTCTATTCTTTGGAGCAAACAATCTGTGACTTCAAGTGTCACTGTGTAAGAACCTAAACTTGATATTTTTTGGAGACGATTGAACCATTTCAACATACATCTGGCAGGTCTGCAGAGATTCTCGCAGTGACTCCATGGCAGCGTCCATGTCCTTTGGTTCAAAGGTCATGCCTGCCTGCATCACCAAGATGCTGCTGTAGCCCATTGCGTGGTACATGCTTTGACTCTTCCTGAGGGGGACACATAACGTAATGATATAATGCACATTGAAAAATTTAAGTGGTAGAACAAAAATGATTAGGAAAGTAATTAAAATGCCTTTAATTAATCATGAGTGTCAGTACTAACCAGGGTTTTAGAAAAGCCAGAGCATCAGTGAACCTGTTGTTCAGGAAAAGTTCGAGGGCGTGGGAGCATTGGTTCAGTGCAGTTTCAAGATCCATTGTAGGTGCTCTGAATGAAAGATTGTCAATTTAATGTTAGGTATCTACATCACAACACGTCTGTGTAAGTTTGACGGCAGACTCATGCAAAAACATTTGGGGGTAGCAATATTGGTCTGTAAATTTGTGTGTTACTGGAGTAAACCAAGTTAGGTCAATGCAGGTTTGAAGAAAGGATAAGAAGCAGGATATCACCAATACATCTCTACTGGCCTCCAGTGTGTGTGTACTGTATTACAACAGATAGATTTCACATGTCCCAGTTCCTACAGGACTCTCCCTTTTCCCCCCATCATGTGTAACTGAATTTGAAATTTAAGAAATTAAAATACTGTACATATATAAATGCCTGTTTCAAATCATTAAAAGACATTATTTAAATTCCACTTACTCTGCCTCCCCACTGGGATTGTTTAGTTCCACCTGAAAAAGGACATAAAATATACATATATATATTTTTTTTTTCAATTTTCAGATTTTTTTTTTGTTAAATGGATGTTTCTCCGTTATTATTCATATTATAAAATTTCTGTAGGTAAAACTAAATTGGACTCTTGTGACTTTACATATCTTTAAACTTTACAGTTCATTAAATCTGCCAAAAACCTGTTTGTTACTTAGCTTATGTGTACAAAGTGAACACACACACACACAGCCATGTCTATCTACAGCAAAGTCTGAAAAACTGCATTATCAAATTCGTTTCCCAGTATATATATATATATATGTATACCCATTAAAAAAAAGATGGGATAACAAAACATATAGTAGCTAACTTTATTCCCCCATCTGTCTTACATTTCAAAGGTTAGAGTGGAACCACAAGACAAAAAGAGCATTTTTTTTTTTATACTAGTAACAATTAAATCTAAACTGCATCTGGTCATTATGCACGTGCAGAGAAATGGCAGTAAAAGACAACCTACCTGTTGCAGTGAACTGTCTTTCGTATCCATTTGATGTCGAGTTAGATAACAAGAAGTTACACTTGGAGGATTTAGCTTTGGGATGATGTCGCTCACTCCGTTTGCAGCCAAAATGAATTGATCTCCCTCGATATTTATAAGCTGAATATACGGGAGTGGCTTCGTTTTACGCAGGCACTTCACAAATGTGCCCCGGGCTGTGGTGGGCCTACTTATCAGCCACTTTGTAGATGGAGATGTAGCGACCTGTCTGGAGGGTACACCACCCCTTAACCCTTTGACCCCGCGACCCTAAAAGATAAAATGCTGTAAATAATGGCTTGGTATGGTAATGGATATCTACGTGTCACAAAGCGTTGTGACACCGTTACATAGCGATTTAACCAAAATTTGTCAAGACTTGACAGGTCCTGGACTTTATGAGACACTACAACAGCAAGAAGCCAGTATGTGTCGAAATGTTACCCTTTGATCAAGATAAGCGAGATATGTGTGAAAATATACTACATTTAAGTGTAATTCAAATAAATACAAATTGCGTAAATGACCGTAAATGGTGTTGGAAGCCCATGACCTGTACACGTCTGGAAACTTAATGAGTTGGCTGCTGAGGCACGTGGTGATGGAGTGGATAGTCCTAGGTGCTCAGGGGCGACACCTGGTGGACATGTACCAGGTAAGTAGCACTGAAGGTAACCTCATAATAGCGTCGTGAGTTTTGTGGGAAAATTTTTGCTACACAAAGTTATGTTTTATATTTGGATCACTGTATATATATAATATATAAAGCTTTTTATTATGTGTTTTTGTATTTAAGATATTAAACTGATTTCTAAAAAAAGTAAGTTCAGGTGTTAGGTGAAGTACGTGAGTAGCTGAAAAGTATATACTGTAAAGTGATACTGATACTGAAGTGGAATGTCCCTGTACTCGTGTACAGTAATTGAGTAAATGTACTTTTCAGCACTGTGATCAGTGTCATCGAAGGACAAATCCCTCCAGTGACTGTCAGCAATGGTTTAACTTGGCTATGACGGCACAAGGGGTGATTTACTCGGAATTGGTTACCATTTCTGGTTATCTGCATGCATGTGATGTCTCTGCATAACTAATTCTTAAGGGTGGTTTTGTCAATTCTCCTCTTGCTCTGCACTCTACTCCTTGAAAGGTCTTTCTTGCTTTAAGGCGCTGCTGTTTAAATGATCTTAATGGGTAAAGGAGCATTAAAGAAAAAGTCTGCACATGCAGCAGAAACTGCTCATAACTAGTCAAATATAAAACTGATAAAAGAAATTTAAGTATATTCTATATAGACTCCTACTGTTAAGCAAATGCATTTAGAATGTAGCCTATTTGATATACAATGTTTTGATGCAGTTTCAGCTTTAGCCCTGATTTAATTCGTTGTTTCATTCATTTTATCCAACACATAGAGCAGTAGCACTGATAAAAGACATATCACCACATCCACGCACATATTATAGATTTCTTTGGTTCATTCAAAATAAGATTTGATTATTTAAATGTGAAAAATGTGAGGACAGTGTATTTCTATTGCTCCGTTCCTCGATTCAGATATCTGTATGATGATCTCAAATACTACATTACCCATAAGCCAACGCGCGCCAACAACGTCATTCAGCGGGCACCATGGCGGCATCGAGACCCTCTACGAGCAACAACAACAGCAGCATCCCAGATTATGAACACACCGATGTGAACACCACAGTTTTCCACATCGGCTCGTTCAGAGACGAGTGGCTGAGCAGGCTGAAGGCGGCAGACTTCTCCTACCAGCAGGAGGACGAAGACGCCTTTGACGCTAACTTTGCTAAAGTAATGGCGCTCAGTGCGGAGACCATGGCTGAACTCAAGTCCGTCTGCAGGTAGCCACAAATAACGTTCACCTGACGTTTGGTAACGTCTTAGAACGCTCAAACCTTCACCACTGTATCACATAGGTTTATTTTCGGACTTCACTTTTCTTCGGCTTCACACCAGGGTGGAAAATGACAATGAAATTAACATTTTAATGATTGTTTTCCTGACATCGCACCAGAACCATGACTGTGACGCAGGGGACTGGGATACAGCAGAATATGATGTGTCGAGAACAAAAGTGTATACCATAGGAATATATAATATATAAGTCAATTGAATAAGTAAGTAAACTGTATTTCTACAGCACCAGAGGTACTACACCAGCAACATACAACAATACAGAAACACACAACTGTTGTGTGAAAGTGGGTTCGGTAATAAATAGAGGTGATTGATTTGTTTTCAGCCTCTCCTTCATGAACTGTTTTGGTATTTATAGGACAGGAATTGTGATGAAAAGCTGTTCACCACTTTTGATGATTAAATCCAAAGCATCTTGATTGATGAGCTACAACAAATAGTTGATTAATCGAATCGACGTTTGGAGAAATTATAATAATAACGAAACTTATTTTTTTTTAATGGCTGCAGCTCCTCATTAAAATAAATGTAATAGTTTTAGCTTGGTTGCACAAAACTGAACATCTCTTGACAGCAGCTGGTACTCAGTGATCCCATGGCAAGATCATTGACTTTGAGTCTGTTGTGTGAAGAATAATCAAATACTCCTTGCTGCCCTATTTGCCTTGTCACTTAATGGCCATCAGGACACAGAAGGCCAGTAGAAACACTGCCAAATGTCCATCTTTCATCTATGTACTTTATTATATAAAATGCACAGAAGCCATTCTGTACCATTTCATTTTGTCACTGAGTTAAATATTTTTTGTCTAATCTTACCAATGCTTTGCAGATTCACAGCATTTAACTTTTATTTCTCTCTCTTCAGCGTCGATTCACTCCGTTGCCACCCTGAGGATGAACAGCCTGACTTTCAAGTTGTACCTCCAGACCCGAAGCTTAAAACACTAATGTATGAATCTTTCTCAGCTGTCACATTTTGTAGTATTTTCTGTCCTGGATAAACCAACAGCATGTAAACGAATTCACATTCCCCGCTCTGTGATTTGTTTTGAGCAGACAAAGGAAAAAGAAACAAGATCACAGAGATTCTCTGAAATTCCCCAGGAACAGACACGACCTCTACGCAGATGAACTGGTGAGTTCACTGGAGTGTTACTGAAAAGCTCTTAGTCAGTAACATCCTAAATATTTGTATCACAAATCTTCATGTATACTACATGAGGCTTGGTTCTCTGGTTGATTTGCAGGAGCGTTTAGTTGTAGGCAGAGCACCAGAACAAGCAGCTGACATGGTCCCAGAGGGAGAAGTCATTCTAACCGTCAATGTCTACTATCCAGCCGTTTATGAGAAGGTGAGCTTCAGCATTTTCCTTCCTCTCACCAACTCACCAACCTCACTGACATTGTTTCTTGACATTTCTTTGTCCATTTCTCCTCAGTTTCACCAAGTCAGACCCCACATGTCTCTGCGGATGACGGGCTCGCACACCTTGGCAGAGCTCAGGGACGCCATTTGCTGTGTCAGTGACTTGCAGGTGTTCGGCGAGTTCAGCAACACGCCAGACATGGCTCCAGATTTCATCAGCAAAGTAAGCAGCACACAGACTTCATTTAAAGCAAAATCTCAATGTAATTATTTTGTTACACCCTGCAGCGCCTTTTTATCACAATAATTGTATTTATCCAGCTAAGAAAAGTATCTGTTATTTGGCCCATACATAGTAATTTTTCTTTATGCGGTTTGTTTTCAGGATCACTTCAAGTCGTCTTTCTTCTTCTTTGAGGGTGTTTTCTACAATGACATGCGATACCCAGAGTGTCAAGACATAAGCATGTGAGTTTGATCTCTTGATCACTTATTTTATTATGAAGCAGCAGTTTCCTAAATAATGAGCCATAAACACACAAAAATCATGAATATGCTCCTCATCCTTACCCTCGATCCGATCTAAGACTACACTATGAACAGGTTCCACCTGCCAAAAGGTTACTCAAGTCCATTAATCTGTAACCTTTCCCCAAATAATAAAACAGATTCCTTCTAGAGGAAAACTGACTTGTTTTCAAGAAGTCCCAACATGTAGGCCACGTTCAGACTTGGCATCAGTATCCATGGGTGATCCAATCTCAAGTGGGCAGGTTGACGAGGCAATTTGAGATCTGATCACTCAAACCACATTCAGAAGTGAAGGACCACACTTAAAAAAAGCAACATATTCATCTGAGTTCCTCTGCCACAATGAGTAAAACTTTTTTTTTTATTGTAGTGTTTAGCACAGTAAAATTGATTCGCACAGACACCAGTTCAAGAAATTTATTTCAGGAGCTCTTAAGTAACAACAGAAGAATAGTGGAGTATTTGTTTGAATGTCGCGGTGACAGTACTGTTGAAACGGCAATTCATGCAGTCAGCTCCTGATCTGTGTTTGAATGGATATATTTATGCACTCCTTGTGATTCCTGTTCTTATCATACTCATAACCGCACCATAGACAGTGGTTGGAAAAAATTTGGAGCAGAACATTGCGCTTGATCTGGTTTCATTCTCACACTTAAAATACACTAAGTGTGTGTCAGGAAAGAGTTGCTCATAAGGTGATGTTACCACAAACAGTCATAAATGCTCTCATGCATATTACTCTTCATTCATTAATATAAAATCACACTCTTGGAATGATCCCTTACCTACAGTCATATATCCAGTTCTGTCTATAATCACGTGAGAATTTTGGGTGAACAGGAAACTACCAGAAGTGTCATGTAACATGATGCACAACATCAACACTTTGACATGATGCCTTGAGTACTGTTTTGTAACCTGGTGTCTGTAATGCAGGACTACGATGGAATGGGCAAAGGCCCACAACTTCCCACCCTACACCCAGGCCAAGATGGAGGACACAAGGTTTGTAGATCTGAAGGTCAAAGTGGGCTTCCCGTACCTCTACTGTCACCAGGGAGACTGCGAACATCTCGTCATCATCACAGACGTCAGGTGAGCAGTGTGATGTGTTTTTACCCCTTCTTCTTCTTCCTCCATGGCAGACGTTCAGTTCTACGATCCAGCTGCTTTTCAAAATCCAGCTCCTTGGAGAGAGATTTACAAACTGGAAAAAATTTGATTCCAAACACCAAATAGAGATAAGTGACCAGAATCCTCATTAAAAGTGAGACATGAATGATGGGACGGTTCAGTCCACACAGACTCTCCGCTCTGTGTCAGCAGAGCAGCAGACAAACTGTCCGACTAGCTCGCTGTCAAAGAACGGTTTTCATTAAGGCTCAGCATTTGTATTTTATATGTTCATTGTCATTCATTTAGTTGATCACACATTAACTTCTTTTATATGGAGACACATGTAGAAACTTTCACATTTCCCAAAGCGTCCAATAACAAATTGGCCTTAATACTGATAGATGCAGCTGCCAGGTTTGTTACAAAAGCAGAACGTAGTGATCTATGGTTGGATATTCTGTTGGTGTGTGAGTCTTAGTAGTTAAAGTTCTGTCAGTAAAGAACACATCTGAAACCTTAAAATACCCGTGCAGTAATCTGGGATCAGGATCATTCCAGCTCATTGCACCTAATCATGAATTAGGTGTTTGTTCTGAGTGAGGAGCATGTGTGCTTGTGTGGAAAATGTTCCCATCAAATCCAACATCAGATCCTGGATCAAACCTTGTACCTTAATAAACTTCACTCTTTTTTACTACGACAGGACCTGATTTCTTGGAATTTGCCTGTCTGACACTTTTGGAGTCTCTTTTTCTGAATCACTATGAGCTTTTGTAATAAAGCACCTCCTTGTCCAGCTGGGCTTTGACTGCTCTCACAAGACCTTTTTTGCTAATTTGCCTTTACAAGACTAAAAGATGCGTAAATGTCAATGAGCCAATTTATTGTTGGATGTGAGCAGGGTAACCACACATGAATGCAGCTCTTAATGTCACAAATGTGAGACAAGTCTATGTTCACGTCACTGGCAATCGCGTAAGAAACCTCTCTCGCCCCCCCCACCCTCACCACTCCTCTCTTCCTGCGCATTACAGACTCGCCCACAGGAACGACTGCCTGGACAAGACACTCTACCCGCTTCTCATTCACAAGCACAGGATCACCACCCAGAAGTGTTCAGTTTGCCACGTCTTTATCGGAAGGTGTGTATTTAAAAAAACAAGAGTCGGTTCAAACGATACAGCAGATTTCCAAACTTTAAAAAACTGATTACGTTTATTTGCAGGTGGTTTACTACCAACGACCAGTTTGCTCCAAGTGACCCGTGTCTGTTCTGTGACAAGTGTTTCCGCATGCTTCACTATGACACCGAGGGCAACAAGCTGGGGGATTTTCTGGCCTATCCTTATGTGGACCGTGGTGCCTTCAACTGAAGACTCTTTTTTTAGTGAAGTGCTCAGATCACTGATTTAATACTGTTTAATACAGTAAATATCTTTGTATTTCAAGAAGAAATGTTTGGGAAATTGTATACTTTATTTTAAAAGTTTTTTCTCTATGTTAAATTACTTTTTTTGTTTGAAATAAACATATTCTGAAAAATTTGTGTCCAAACAGAATTGTAGGACAAACACATGAGGACTAGGATGAAAGCAGCAAAATCTTAAGGAGTAAACCAGACACACAGAGAAAGATGACCCATCAATATTAAATGAAAAACTCCCCTCCACGTCAACAATCTTAGGGGACATATGGTTAAAATTTCCAGACATGTAACCACACTTCCATAGGTATTTTCCAAGTTTTTGCACATTGGGATAATAGCCATGTCATAATTTGCCTATAATCCGTTTGTTACATGACTTCAGAGAAGCATTTAAAAACAAGTGAGTCATTTTAAGGTTTTATAGACCTTTAATATTCTTCAGAAAAAATGGCAGAACTGGAAGGACATAATAATCCTGTGTAGTCAGTTAAAAGGCCTGGCAGAGATACGGGAGGCTATTAAGTCGTCAGTCTGATAGGGTTCCATAGAGGGCAGTTAAAGCACGTTGGGTCCATCGCCCACATCTGCTGATCATGCAGTGTTGGTTTGAAGTGTGGACTGTAAGCAGGAAAACTTAGTGCTTTAACCTCTTTGTAGTTGGAACTGTTTAACCAATTCGAAACATACCTATGATTGTGACAAACAGAAGCAGAGTATAGTAACAGTAGACCACTATGGTTTAACAGGCTGATAGCTACCTAAACTCAGTATTACTAGTGCTTAATGTGAACAAATGATATAAGACGAAAGGTGTACTATATGTACTGCTTTATTATTGGATGCTGAAACAGGTCATCAGACAGGCACAAAAATACTCTTATTTACACCTATGTTAAAAAGAAAAACAACTTTAAAAACAGACACTTGCACATGCTTGAGAATAAAGCATTTTGTTGGTAAAAGAAACTTTGGCAAACTGCAGAAATTTGTCTATCCGAAGTCAATATGCATCTATGGTAACTGTGTTTCTAACTACAGCTATGTCGGTACTTGAAATCATCTGTAAGAGAAGTTAAAGATCAAACTGCTGATTCTGGAAATGCAAGAAAGCAAAGTTTAAATGCACAGGAAATGAGACAGGAAAATCAAAACTATCTACTCCATTTGAGAAACGGAACTAAACCTGCTCTCTGTGAGCACACGCAGTGAGGTTAAAGTTCACAGTGCTGCAGATCTACAACTTCTTTACTCTGTTAATCAAACTGATGTAAGGCGAAGCATGAGGTGTCTGAAAGGTAAAGTTTACACAAAGTACAAAAATAAACTATTCAGTCAGTCAGTCAGTATCTTGGGGGCTTTTGGAAGGGGCTTTGACGCACTGGAGCCTTTGAGCAGCAAAACAGACGAAAACAGTCAGTGAACTGGAAACCAGTGACAGTGATCAGAGTCGTCATCAAGAAGGAACTGGACAGGTCCCAGTTTGTTGAGTCCAGTTTGAACAAGTACAGCAGCACGTGTCCTCTGTTCTTCAGGCAGGGTGGACACTCAGGTGGACTCCTCCTGAGCTTTGGGGGCACTGCAGCCAAAGGAAAATATGTTTAGAGGTAAACAGACATTAGTGAACATGATTAAAGATAAGTGATGCAGTGTTTCCCACGGGATTTTAGGAGACTATGGTGGGAGGGTCTCGGACCCTACAGAGCCTTTCTATATAGTATGTCATGTGGTTCATTGCATGTCCGAGCAATTAAAAAAAGTATCCAAATATTCTGAGTAAGTAATCGAAGTCTTTCCTTTTGAATGAATAATCCTGTTGTAAGCACACTTAAACAAAAACCATTAAAGGAGAAGTGCCGTTTTTTTACAACATGGACCTTATTTCTGGCATGAAATACGGTGGCTTACTCAGCCATATAACTTTGGTGTCATCAGGAGTCCTTCAGACGATATTTAGATCCCTTCCAGAGACATCTCATTCACTCTGCGACGGTCGGCTTGTTTACCTGGAATTTGCTACTGCTAATACACTATGGTTCGTTTTTGCGTATTTCCAAACTGTCCCAACAAAATGACCAGTTGGACGAAGTTCAGCTTCCACAGGCTTATTATTTCGAGGCTGCGTTCTTGGCGCCCCAATCACTCCCACTATGTGGATATACACGGCTCTCGAATGGATCTAAATATCGTCTGAAGGACTCCTAATGACAGCGAAGTTATACGGCTGAGTAAACGATTTTATGCCAGAAATAAGGTCCAGGTTGTAAAAAATGGCACGTCTCCTCTATTAAGTTACAGGTCATCTCAAGTTTAATGTCAGTGGTCGATGGAAGAGATGAGTCCATGCTGGAGGCTTGCCACTTGCTCCGTCTACAGCAGGACCCAAAGGACTGGACGCTGTTTTGGTTTTTAGGCGGCAGATTAACAGCTAAATAAAAAATTGAAAAGACTTTAAAAAAGAGAGTTTTGTTGAACTTTATGGATTTTATTAAAACCTGTGGATGCCAGTGTATCTCAGGATATGAAGAGAACATGTTTCTTTTTGAGAACTATTGGAATGAGAAAGAACTACTGGAACATGTAGCAGAGAGATAACCAGGAGTTCATGTCAGGACCTCGGCTTAGACTTAGTTGGTTTTATTCATTTTTTGGGATTTGTAGGAAAACACGATACATGATAATGTCTCTTAGGCGTATATAATCTACGCAACGTAGCAGTGTACATTATTAGAGTGTAATTCTTGTTCAATGTATGTAGAAGATCTCGGTCATGTTGTTGAACTGCTGGGTCAAAGTGGTACATTGTGTCTTCAGTGTTTTAGGTGGACTACCTGTGGTTCTCTCCTGCTGGGGCGTCCTCTAGCAGCTTCTCTCTCTCCGTCTCCTGCTTCTTCTCCTCTGGGCTGATGTCGCCGTTCGTCATCTTATCTTTTGGACAGAGGGAACAACGTAGACTCAGTCAGACAGAACATGACTCCACAAACTAAAACCACTGCGGAGACAGAACTCGCAGGAGCATGTGACGACACATGCCGAGCTGCAGACCTTACTGAGATAAATACGATTTTCTGCCGATTCGCCATGCCTTGGTCTAGAAAGAGAGCTTTCAAGGGAGCCGCCGTATACTGGTGCGAGTACAGTTCGCACATCAGCTGAGAGAGTCACTAAAACAAGGATGTGGCTGCTGAGCTGCTAAGTACTGTCAGTGTCTCTAATACGAATGTCAACCACAGATGACGTCTCAATGGAAAAAAGAGAAGCATAGGACCAGACGGATATAAGTGTCTCTGTTATCTAGCTGGCGTTCATAGCGGACTCAACTGGTCATCACTTATCTACCAATAACCAACGCAAATGCCTTGTTATGTAACCTTTATCGCAGACCCCTCTCCGTCTCTCACTGCTCCATTCATCTGACGTGCTGTAATAATTTCAGCTTCTAAATGGCTCACATCTTGACTGTGCACACTGCTTTGTAACTTGCCATCATCATTAGCATAATTATTATTAATCAGCATCAATTCCTAATATTATAAAATGTATTATTACAAAAGACAGTGCCCTGGAATAATATATAGAATAATAATATCACATACACAGTCTCAAAGAGTATAACATTATTAATTATCTTCTGACTGAAATGTTTTGTACCAAAAGTTGGTATCAAACATTCTTAGCCAGCTTGTTCAGTCTTCTCCTTAATTTTGAGTGTTTTATGGAAGAAAACCTCTTTCCCTGGATCTAAATGAAAATAGGGTAAAAAGCTACCCTGACTTAAAACAAGCTGTTTCAGAAGATTCTGTAACACCGAGGACACGTGGGATCGTGGTCGATTGTGGTTAGAATTACATCCTTATCTCAACTGTATGGAAGTTCAGCATCAGTAAAACCAATGGAAACTTTCTCCTCAGTGATTAC
This sequence comes from Selene dorsalis, assembly GCA_900303245.1. Taxonomy (NCBI): domain Eukaryota; kingdom Metazoa; phylum Chordata; class Actinopteri; order Carangiformes; family Carangidae; genus Selene; species Selene dorsalis. The sequence goes on along the minus strand of OMNW01031182.1, from coordinate 3,939 downwards.
TTGTTCTTGTACAGTGAGAGAGATGATCGTCTGTATGTCTACTCGGACTCTATGATGGGAGTAAAACAAGCAGCTCCAGTGAAGCAAAGAGAAAATCCAGCTTCTTTAACATGGAGTTAAATTATACATTTCTTTTTTTTAAGTATTTTTTGGGCTTTTATGCCTTTAATGGACAGGACAGTTGGAGAGAGACAGGAAATGGGGAGACAGAGAGAGGGGGAAGGACATGCAGCAAAGGGCGCCCGGGTGGAATTAAACTGGGGCCGCTGCAGTGAAGACTATAGCCTCTGTATATGGGGCGCCTGCTCAACCCACTGAGTTACACAACGCCCTGTAATTACACATTTCTGATACCGTACTGCACAACAGCGGCTCGAACAACAACACGTGAGCGTCATGATTAGTACCTGGGTTGTTTTCCTTGGCTTGTTCAACTCTCTTCAGCGCTCCTTTCTTGGCCTCTTCATGCTGCCGTTGCTCCGCTAAAGACTTGTTGAGCACTTGGCTGAGAACGCTGTCGCCTTCTCCAACCAGGAACATGCTCTTAAACTTGTTGTACAACATGGTGGCCTTATCCATGATGTCCTGACTGGCTTTGAATCTGCGAATCTGGAACATGAATAACATCTTGCATCACCCGCTCAGTAAAAATAAAATAAACTCTCGTCTTTTTTATGGGCCTTGGATCATTCACTGTACCTTTTTGAGCGTGGCTATGAGTTCACTGTGTTTCTGCAGGTGCTGGGTGGTGACCTGGAGGGATCCTATCTCATCTAGAGCCTCCAAGCACTTCTTCACATCCTGGAGAGGTAGGCAGGGAGGAAAACAAGAAGAAAACACACACACACACAGGCATTAAAAAATCAACAAGGGAAAAATAAATATGAAGACACAGAAGACTCAGTCATTTTTCTTGAATCATCTTCATGTTAAGTTGCAAAACAAACGTCCTCTCCCTAAAAACAGGACAGACTTAAGTGAATCTAGTCCAATGGCTTGTTTACCAGAAACCTGACTGTCACATTGCCAATATCCTTTCAACAATTTCAGTCAATCCAAGACATCGTCCTGCTCCTACTGTGACCTGATATTACTGCCTTTTGTACTTTGTAGGTCACTCACAGACCTGTGCACTGACTGATGGAAACTCAGCAGTCAGGGGTTTTCAATATCATCACAGCCCTTTGTTCTTAAAGAGCAACATCATAAAGGAAGGAAAGGAAACTGAACTTATGTGTTTACAGTCCATTTATCTGATGATGAATAACAATAGAGATCAAGAACAATTTAAAAGAACAAAATGCAGACTTGTTTTTGTCAGTTCAGCGCATATCGTGGAAAACAAACAGACATAAATTATAAAGAAATTTACGATGTGACAGTGAACTCACAGGGTTGTCGATTTTCAGCGAAATCTTGATTTCACTGTGCAGTCTCTGGAGTTTCAGGTCAGTTGACACTTCTGTAGAAAAGGGAAAGAACAAATGGAAAAGTTTTAGTTTCCATCATCATTACAGAATATCAATGATGTTTGAATTTGAATGCTTGAGAGAAACATGTTCATGTAAAGCACATGGGAATTTAGCGCCTATTTGAGGGAAACCCCGCTTTATCACAAGGCAAAAACTGTGATTGATCAGGTCAGAGTGACCTTTGACCTTTGACAAAATCTAATCAGTTCCTCTTTGACCCTAAGTGAATGTCTGTCCCAAATCGGAAGTGGTTCACTTAAGTTTACCTTTCTTCTTAACTCCTGTCCTCTCTTCATTTTTCTTCCCATCATCTTTGTTTGGCCTGCAAAGACAGAATAACCAACAGAAATCAGAAATCTATCCATTTGAATGTATTTTTTTGATTCTATTTAATATTCAAATCCTTCCTCAAAATAAAATACCATACATTTTCTGGTTACACAAATGTTAGCCCATCTCTTTATATGGTTACATCGAATATTCTTGGATTGTTGGCTGCTAAAATAAACAACATCAAGACATCATTTTGGGCTCTGGTACCTTTAGAGATTGACACTTACTCTCTTAATTCATCTACTTTCCGCCGGCGATCTTTGTCAGTTTCTGAGTTTTGCTGTTTCTTTCTGCCTTTATTTTTCTGAGATCAGAAGAAAATTAAGGTTGTGTCAATGAAAGCCTTATGTCTGATTTTTGCAAACATCGCAGTCTTCCGCATCAGAAACCTGCCTCTTCGTCGTCAGAGCCAGAGGAGCTGTCGTCCTTGGACTGCTTCTTCTTCTTGGCTTCAGGCTCCTTCACCTCTACCTCCTTTCCTTTGCTGTCCTCCCTCTTCTTTCTCTTCTCCTCTTCTCCACCCTTAGACTTGTCCTCTGGTGCCCTCTTTCTCTTTCTGTCTGACTCAGAGGTGTCCCTAAAATGTAAGAAAGTAATTGGAGGCTTAAAAGACAGATGGAAAATTATTTAAAGAAGTGAGTTCAGTCCACGGCCTCAATCAAGCCATAAATTTTCATGACTGTGAGTTTAAAGCAAACTTAGTTTACTGAAGATTTTTTATACTTTTGATTTGGAGAAAAAATTAAATCCCAAATGTCAAATTGTGAGTTCATAATCATGTTGTTACATTTCACTGCCTGAGCCTTGCTGGTCCTTCTGCTGGAGCAGAAGCAACTTCTCACTTTTGGGCTTCCTGCCTCTTCGTTTGGGACCCTCTCCACCTGATCACACACATACACACATCAAAAATTCAGTTCATGCTGAATTCAAGCCGAAAGCTATCAATTCGGCTCATTGTGCTGCATATTTGTCAGTGAGATTAATGCATTTTTCTCATATTTGCTGCTGTGCCTTTGTTACTTTCTCACACAAGCTGCAAGCACACAATATAAGACATGTTTGGAAAGAGCTTGAACTTTCTCCTTCATGTCACAAACAGCATTATGGGGGCAGTATCGAGGGCAACAATCCCACCTGAGGGACTGACAGGGCTCGCAGGAGCATCGTCTTTTTCAGCGTCCTGGTCAGTGTCGCTCTGGAGAGAAATGATACAACAACTGTCTTACAAAATGTTTTCTATGCATCAGTTTCACTCACAAGCCCTTTAATAAACACTACCCACCTTCTTCTTTCTTCCTCTCTTGGGTTTAAGAACATCTGTGGAGTCTTTCTGAGCAGCACCCTGAAATGTAACACCCTTGTTAATAAGTTTGTTATGATCTTCACCTCGTCACAGACACGTCAACAAGAGCTGTACTGTACTGAGAGGAGAACAAAATGAGAGCTAAGTATAACTTTGAACAAGACACGTTGACGTGTGTTCAGTCCTTCTTTGATTATTAATCAGTCTCTGTATGAACTCAAACACCATCTTTGCAGTAGTGCGCCCTCTAGTGTACAATTGCAATATTAAACGTGCCAGTTCTGTTAACTACAGCTGTGTCCCAGTTTCATACAATACACCTCCACTTAAATTTTACACAGACAATGGAAAATGTCTTCCTACAGAATTAATTGTTTTTTCTTTTGTTAATTTTGTCTGAGCACTGAAAATCTCCTGTGCCTTCTTTGTCAATTACTTTGTGTCACAGCAGTGTGCAGCAACATCACAATTAAATATCACATGTTTTTTAGAACACACTGATTTTTCTTCTGGATATAATTCCCTAGAAATAGCTTGTATCGGTATGGATCAGGACATAACTCATGTCTTGTTAAAATACCACTGGGAAAATGTCAAAACACACAAACCCTTTGAAAAACAGATGAGACATTTAACTGAGTTACAACTTACCTTTCTCCAGAGCACACAGAAAGCCATGCAAAAATAAAGTTACATCAACTAATTGTAGACAGTAGGATTAGGCAGTTTATAGACAGGGAAAGGCAGGAAATGGAAAACACTAACAAGTTGTCAGAGTTGTAAAGTAGAGAAAGCTCAGGAAAAAGAAACACTTCCCAATTATTGATCTTA
>OMNW01031180.1:0-11858 GCA_900303245.1 Selene dorsalis | reverse complement strand
AAGTTTATGACACACACACACACACACCCACAAACGCACACAAACACACACAGGTGGCGATTAAGCATTTGATCCTCCCTGGTTTCTTTCAGCAGGAGCATCATGTCATCAAGTTGTCTGACGAGGCCTTTGGGCACTGTTCCCTCCTTTGAAAGACCGACTTATTTTATGAATATGGAATAAATACGTGTGCTTGAGAGAGAGAGAGTGAGAGAGAGAGAGAGAGAGAGAGAGAGAGAGAGAGACGGACCAAGCGAGAAACTTAAGTCCAATTCACTTTCATTTACAATAGGTGTGTGGGTCTGCTATGCCTGTTGTAGTTGTGTAACACAAATTATATAAATATTGGTGAAATGATTATGCTGACTGAGTTTTGTGCCCTGCGTTGGGGTGGGGGGGACTACTGTTGGACTGGATTAGAATATGCAGTCATTTACAGAAAGGGACAGGGCTCCTCTCACATGACCAATGACCACTGAATATGAATTACAAGTTGACAAGGCCAACTAAGATTCACAGTGTGCCTTAAGCTCCTGAGGTGATGGTCTGTTTCTGCTGCAAATTGATACCTGGGTTATAATTTATTTATTTAAAAAGGTCAAATTCTTGTGCTGATAAAACTGAACTCACTCGTGCTGGTCAAATACACTCAGCTGGACCATTAATTTACAAGATCAGAGAACAAAGAGATCACATCTCAGATGTCTTTAGTTGTACATTGTGCTGATTTTATCTATTTCACTGTTCATTCCTGCAATAATTTGTGCTTGAAAAAAAAAACATCATCAAGTACACATGCAACAATTGTATATCGCAATAAAATGACAATAGTCATATAATCTCCCTACTGTACTTTATAACAGCACTATTAGTGTGCACAAGGACCAATCAAATGAGTGGGTGTGACAAAGGAACAGACATACAGCAAATGTTTGAGCCTCACCTGCGCCCATTCACCTATTTATTTGCTTTTTAGAAGGCATTAAATACAACCACAGATGAAAAAAAATAAGCTGCTGTAGTCAAAGGAGAGAAAATCCCTTATAGCTAATGGGCTTAGAGTCCACTTTTTCACTGGCAGGACTTCAAACGGCTACAACTTGCATCAACAAGTCTGGGCTCTAAGAAGAGCTAAGGAAGAAGTGAGAAAAAGATGAGACAGCAAGAAACAGCTCGGCTGGTAAAGAGGAGAGTCTACGTCTTCAATCAGTGGGGAGAGCAGACAGTCTTTCACCAAAGTATGTACAGATTTCTGTGGGTGTGGAGAGAAGAACTGTAAGGACATGATAGAGAGAGAGGGGGAGAGACTGCTAAACACGATAAAAAAAGCACATGGGCCATCAGCTGCATTCACTGGGTTACTGCCAAATGAAGAAGACATTAGTTGGGGGACATTAGAATGATCTTAAGATTTACTGGCCCATCTGCTAACACAACATATATCCTGTGTCTTCCTCACCAACACAATGTCTCATTGTCTACATCTTGAGTACAAACTATACTGAATGTTGGACGCCTTCACGAAACCAAAGCGCATAAAGAGTGCATTTACGCCACCACACAGTGATGTAACTCTATACTACTAATAAGATGTAATTAAACACCAAGTAAGAGTTGATATTTCAGTTTTAGGATACTTTTAAGTGCTCTAATTAGTCTTACATGATTAGCTGGTAGAGAAGTCAGTTTCACCAGGAAACACTAAGATTGACCTTGCTACCCGTTTAATCTCAATGAACCATTGAACAAAAGTTCCAGGTGAATATTTCCTGATTGTAGTTTATTGTTTTCCTGTCGCTGGTTTGCTGGAGCTTTTCCATTGTTGCCTCATCTAACGATGCCTGTTAATTACAGCTATTTATTAGCCCCAAACACCCAATTAACAGGCCTTCAGCACAACAAGCAAACACACTAATCTATACGCAACACATTGAGGGATGACTTCACCAAAGATTATAAAGAAAAATGAAAATGAGGACCACAGATGTGAATAGGTGTCAAAGCTGTTGAAAAGGCTCTTTGTTTTCTTCTTTTTTGTCCGATTCCATAAATATTCAGTTTATTCTTCTTTTTTTTTTCTTCCTGAGGTGTTTGTCTTTCTTCTTTTGTCGCACTTTCTCCTCTTCAGCATGTGGAAGCTCAAGCTATGTTTTTTTTTTTTTTTTAACCTTTATCTTTCAATGTCGCTCTCCTTTCTTTTTCAATTCTGTCCAGGGTGTTTGGAGAAAGCAGTGAGTAATGATGCCGCTCTGTTAATATCAGTCTCACAACAGTGCTACAACAGAAAAATAAGAGCGACAAAACAGCAATTCAAGCAAAGAAAACAAGCTGTTGCTATCAAAACATCGCCAAAAGAAAACATCTCAACAAATAAAGGATGTAAGAGTGGTTATTTTAAAATATCTTGATTTTTCTGGTTTTGTGGGTGGGATGTCCCTGCTCTCATATAATTACAGTGCATTTCTCCCTGAAATTCAGACACATTTCATATATATATGAATATAAAATATCTGGTTAATATAGTTAGCAATCATGATCAACATTCCCTTAAACTCATGGCTTACACACTGTCTCTGTCACTAAACAGTAAATATCTGATTGAAGACCAACAGCCTTTTGTCATTTTCAGCTGCAGCATGGTTAAGGGCAGAGTTTTATGTTTGCACCTAAATGTCATTGTGTACACACAGAGCTGGATTATTGATTAGATGTCTGAAGTAGATTTATAGTTCTGTAATGGTATTACTGGTGTGTTTCCAGACCAGTGCGACATTCTCTGGTAGTGATGCAAGTTTTCTGTTTTTTTTTTTATATATTAGCGATCAGATAAGTAGCTTATGTTCTATTTCAGACTGACAATGTAGAAAATTATGATTAGCTGTGACAGCAGTTTTCAGTTTTGTTCCTAGAGCCTCATACTGTCCGGAAACTGCAGGTTACCAGGTGCTTATATGTCTGTTTGTGGACACAATTTGTCATCCCAATAGCATCTCAAGTGTGAGCTGCAGTCACAAAACTTTACAACCGCGTACTTTGAGGAGTAGGTGCAGTCTGAGTACTGGGCACTCATGTAACAGGCTTACAGACTTCCTTTTTTATTTTTTTCCTTTTTAATAAAACACATCTTCTCGCTGGTTGCACTGTGTGAAATGCATTGAAGCATCAGCACTTTTTTTTTTTTTTTGGCCGGGTTCGGACCGGCTTCTGTGCCACACCTTGTGCTGCCTCTGCTGTTGCGAGGCATGTGCACATACATTGTCCAGTTTCCGTCCGATTAAAGTGTATATATGCAGAAGAAAACCGGTTTCCTATCACATTATCTGGGTGTTTTAGTCTGATAAGGAGAACTCAAGTCTTAGTTGGACTAATGCTTTTACATGCACTTAAATTGTCCAGTTATAGTCGGAAGGCCATAATTTGTAATGTAATGTATATAATGTAAACATGTAAACGTACTGATTATGTTGAACCACTTTGTGTACAAATTAATCTCATACCACAAAATCCAAGCACAAGGCTGAAAACAATGATTCAAGATTTTCAGAAAATTCTACTAACTGCATATAGATCAAAATAAATACTTCATAAGTTTCTAAAAGAAACCAGGATATGGCAGCTTGGGAATAATCCTTGTCACAACTACACATTCCAAAACATGAACAAGGCTAAAAAGCATAATAAACGCATTTGCTGTCACTACTTTTTTACTTTACTGCCTTCCTTTAAAATCTAAATTCTTTTGTGCTCACATCACACACACACACAAATGATGCCTGCAGTCAGTTTATGTATCACTTTCTCCCCCTGCTGTGCCCCAGTTTTTGTAACTCAGTTATAAGGAGAATAAATCCTTTACAGTAGTGATCCTACATTTGGCCATACTGTATACACACAGCTCATTTACAAGGCCATGTGTGCAGTGTGTGTGTATATTTGTCCATTTTAAAACATGTAAGTCCTGACTATAAACCAAGTATTCTCCAAATCCAGTTATATGTTTAAATGTACACAAGAAAGAAAACAACATGGTTATATAAAATCATAAACAAAGCTTTTCTTTTCCTTCTGTATGTACTGGGCTTTTTGTGTTTGTTGTTACCAAATCAGGTTTTAGAAAGCACAAGAGGTACAAGTGAACTACAACATCATAATAATGTAATCAATTGTCTTATGTGTTTGAAGCAGAAATATCTATTCCCTGCCTGTTCACACTAATCCAGATGAAAGAACAAAATAAAGATGTCCAACTTTCATTTTTCAGGAGTCAGTAGCCAGAAACAGACAGTTTCTGGATAGATCATCCAGCTTTGGTACATACCAATGTAAACACACTATGTGCACATATTGACAATATGATTGCTGTGTGTGCACATGCGAGAGTGCATATGGTTAGTTAGTGATTGCTGACTTAACAGATGGAAGGCAGATGTGGAGTGAAAAGTCAGACTGATGTTATTAGCCTCTGGTGGTTTCCCACACTGATGAAGAGATAGATGGGTCGACCAAACTCTGGCACTAAAACCTCTTTATCTCAGGATAAACAACAGCGCGAGGTTCAACAACTAAGGCAACGTCAGTGGCATTTAAGAAAGGTTGTCTCAGTGAAAATTACACTTATATCTCCTGTGACAAACCAAGAGTCTCAAAAAACTGATGAGCTGCTTAGAAATGCTTATACAAAAATATAACATTATGGAAATGTGCAGCCTTAAAGACATGTTTTAAGCAATATAGAGGAGAATATAGTATAATATATATGAATGCAAAATTATACTATTGTACTTTTAACTTTGTAAAACTTCTTCAGTTGAGGTAAGATAATTGTCAAAATAATGGAATTTCTTTTAACTTTCTTCAGACAAGTGGGTAACCTGTAAACAAGCATTACTCAAGATAAAAGCTCTGCAACTACCAAGCAAAATCAATAAGTAAATGCAAGATTTCAAACAGTGTTAACACGTAATTTACAACGGAAGATAAGCTTTTCACAGCTTGTTAAATGAGAAGCTAGAGTAGCTAACAAAGAAACTGGTGTAGGTTGCATTTATCAAGGCAATGTGGATTAATCCTACCGAGATTGGCTGAGTTAGTTCTCTGTCTTGACAAAGTGTGTGTGACTGTGAATGTGTGATACTGTGATAAGATTGGATTTAAATGAAAAGGGTGAATGCAATGGCCAATCTCAAAACATGCACACCATTCGCACATGAAAAAGAACTCAATTTCTGCAGCTGAATCGCTTCCTCTTCCCCTCTTGTGTTTGTCTCATGTGCTAAATAAAGAGCATCCTTACTTTACTTTGTAGGTTGGGCTGTTTCGACTAAACATGGAATGAAACCAAGATGAAGTTGAGATCCCTAAACAGTATGGATGCAAAGGAGAAAGGCTGAAAGCCAGGATGAAAGGGAGGAAAAGTCTAACCACAGCTTTCGCCTCTAGCCTGAAACCATGCATCTGAATTTCCATATAGATTGTAGTGAGTTTAGTTGAATCGGGCTTCTAATATTTCTAATGACAGGCTATGTTCAGCAATCAGGCACAGACACACAATTACTAGGGCTGATAAGCCTGCATACATGAATACACAAAAACAAATATATTCCAACATTTGCATGCTCACACAAAGCAAAGGTCACTTTAATAGTCAAAACTTTGCAACAACTGAAACAATCATGGAAAACACACACTCACACATATATTACATACAGGAAGACACACATCCCATATAAAAGCCGTGATGGAACTTATACCTTTCCTCCTACTACTCCAATCGGGTCTTATTCATGAAACGATAGAAAATCTGTGTGTAGATTTACACATTAAAGCTCACGCTACTAAAAACCTACTTCGGATTCATTAACGTGTCGCAATTCTCTGATTTGATCGCAAGCACGTGTGTAAGATCATGAATGCCAACCTACTGTAAATTAACAGCACGCCCCCGGTGCTCAGCAATTAAGGAAACCATGACCACCATATAAGGAGGCAGGGAGAGAGAGGAAAAAAGAGTAATCAAATCAAAGTAATCAAAGTAATTTTGGGTGAAGTGGAGTTTAGGAAAATATTTTAGTGGTGTGACTGGGAAAGGTAAATCAAAGGTGTGGAGAGAAGCAACATGTGTAATGAATAAAGTGTCCGCAGTTTAAAGAACCATTGAAGAAGTAAAGCCAAAATAGTTCCATATGAATGGAAAAAACAACAACAACAAACAACACATAAACACACATAAGAACAGCCACGGGAAGAGGTGGCTGCTCTGTGCCTCAGCTGTCTGCTGCAGAGGAGCATAACTGGCATCAACACATCCAGTTGTATAGGCAGGTTATATTCTTACAGATAAACAAGTCTCTCACAGCTCCATCCAAACCAGCGCCAACTGTGCTACTGCACAGGATGAAGCGTGTGTCCATCGAACCACAACGTGTAGCGACACACACTTTGCATCGCATGTCAGCTGCACATTTATGGAATGAAAGTTTTTCCGGTTAATATCATATATCCGGTTAATATAACCTATAGATGGAGCCTTGATGCATATGAGTGTGTCCGATCCCTAAAACCTCTCTCTCCAAATATTTCTAGTCGTTTGTCATGTTTAAAGTACGTGTTTGGAAGGCATCTGTGTGTTGTGTACATAACAGAGAGCAATACGAATTAAAACTGTAATTTCCAAGACAAGCAATATTTATGTGCATTTCTAAATTTACACAGACACTACATGCAGTCAGGAGCAGGTGTAGATTTTCTGAGTAGCTACGAAAAGATCAGAGCTACTAAAATACTTACGAATCCGGAAATCCACGTAAATTTCCGGCTGCACGCGGTTTACACACAAATTCGTTCTCCTCATGTTTCATGAATGAAACCCATTATGTATAAAGCATAGAGATATATACCACATCATATACCTTAATCTTTTATAAAGAAATGAAAGAATCCACTTAGTGAGCCCAGCAGGTGCAGAATATAGATGGTATACACCCACATCTCTCCAAATGAGCTTGGCTGAATAGGAGGCCTATTGACTGAATCAGAAAGCATTCACAGTCCTGTCTAGGAAACCATTTAGCAACACAAGCCCTAATACACCCCTCCTCCCCCAATTCATTTCTCCGTCCCTTTCTCTCTCCCGCCCCACATTCAGATGTCAGTCACATAACATGCTGTTAAAAGGAGGTAGCTGCAAACCATGGTTTCCTTCGGCACACTGCTGTGTGTCAGTGCATGAGTGTGTGCGTGAGTGTGTGTACCTGTCTGTGTTGACGTGTGTGAATAACACACAGACTTGATGCCTTTGGCCCAACAAATGGAAGCAATCAACAAGCTATTACAGCACACACTGCGTCACTTCAAGAAAGACTGAGTGTGAGTGTGAGTGAGAGAGAGAGAGAGAGAGAGAGAGAGACAGAGAGAGAGAGAGAGAGAGAGAAAGAGAGAGTGAGGAGGGGAGAGACAGAAAGGAACAGGAAGAGAAAGATGTGGAGTGAAAGAGCAGATATTTTATTGGAATTTCATTTCAAAAGCTGAAAAATTATTGGGAAAAAACATTTCTCAATTCTATTCAGTTCAACTGAGGGAACTTTACTTTACTTCCTTAAACTGGCAAAGCAGACATACTCAACAATCTCCTTTTTTTTCCCTTTTCGGCTACATGACCTTGGGACTATGAAAAGCAGATAGAGAGATTCAGTCGACAGCTCTGTAATGTTAACAGCAGCCACCTTTATCATTGTGACTAGGTTAAATGGCTGTTTCTGTCAGTGTAAAGTATCGCTCCACTTTCTACTTGTTTGAAAACACACTGAGACTTAGAATGTAGGGATAAAAGAGAGTAACACTATATATATATATATATATACACACGCACAGACACACACACACACACATATATATATGACTTATAAGTTCCCTAGGAGTGTCTGCCTCTGACCCAAATAGCAACTCTGCTCAGTTGGTTTTGTTTTCTTAAGGCTCAGCATTTGTTGTGTCATAATTGCATCCCAAATAGTAGCTCATTAATTTAGAAAAACTTGGCAACACCTCGGAAAACTGTTGGCTCTACACTTTCTTCTCTCCTATGGGTGCAGACAAGAAAAAAAACTAAAAACATTTTAAACCAATGCACAGTTTACATTTTAGCCATCCTCACCACAGAAAGCTGGAGAGGGTTTTGCAGTGTTGTGGCACTTACAGAATTGGTTAGGCATGTTAATTCCCAATACTAAAGTGAACTTCTACTTGTATGTAGAAAAAAAAATCTTCCAACAATACTGAACTCTTAAGGAGACTTTGTACTACACAGTAAATCGCATGTACAGTATGACAGTATAACTTAGGAAAAGTAAACCAAAGTGAGTGTGTTGTTCAATACAATAAACCCATTTCACGGCATTAACACAATGTCCAGGGCATGTCATCTGTGATTGTTGCATTTTAGCCTGTGCTGCAAACCATATTATATTAATCTCTGTTTTTAACTGTAAGGTACTCATTTAGTGTAACTGCAGGTTGGGCCTAATTTCAAGTGGGCTCATTATGAGAAATCATACTAGGCTGGGGCATATGCCCTCAATGTGCTCAGCTGACATGCAGTCAAACACAACTTCCCAACTGCCATACGGTTGAGATACATAAAGTCAATGTGACTGTTGGCCTTGTACTGTGTGAAACTATGGCAAGGACCTAGAGAGTGAAGGCAGCATCTTGCTAATGTGCAGAGAGTGATGGCTAAAGGTTACATATTTATAAAAAAAAGAAAAAAAAGTGGATGGTCAACAATGTATGGAAGCAGTTGGAATTTCTGGATAACCATGATGATTTCATGTTCTTGGCTGTACATTATAACATTTCCTGATATACATTACTCTTATCTGTACAACTATGCAAACAGAATCTGTAGAAAAAAGTAAAGCAGATAAGTAACTTTGAGGATGGGCAGGTTTGAAAATCCCTCCTGGTTCGAGTCTTTCATATGTCTGACTTGAAAACAAAAATACCAAACCCCAAAACACCCTCTCAGTTAAAATGTTCCAGGGTGCCATGTTTGGCAAGAGCTGAATACTGTTTGTGCATGTCTTTAGATCTAATGAAATGTATCTATAGTGTAGTGATGCATAAATTAAAAAAAAAAAAAAAAAACGAACCTGGGAATATTTCAAAGGCGGATGTTTGTTTGGCATCGAATACACTAAATAATTATGGCGACTTGCATGCGTGTTTCTACTTTTGTGGGACCATACATGTGTATGTTCTGTGCAAGCCCCTGTTGTGTAACCTTGACAGATTGAGAGCATGTATACATGGCTATAATTCTCTAATGTACAGTAGTGGAAGAAAAGCATGTGTTTGGCAAGCAGGATTGTGATGTGGGTGGAATATCAGTGTACACACACACTCAGTTGTCAGTTTATTGGGAACATCTAACTAAAACTAATGCAGCCTGATACAACAGTGCTGCAAATAAACCCCTTCATCAACACTATCCTGCTCAGAAAATGTTGAATTAAAGGGGAACTATGCAAGTCTGGGCGCTTTTCCTCTCTTTTGCTAACCCTCCTCCCGGCCATGTGCATTTGTTTTCAACAAAGCCAGCGAGAAAGCGATCCATGGAGCGGTGGATAACGTTATTTATCATAAACGTTTTACGATGTGTATATTTGTGTAGTCTCACTGTTATAGACAAGAGATTACAGGTTATGGGCCTGTTTGTGTCGCGGTGCCACTGAAACGAGAGCTGGGACACCAGGTTGGAGGCACTGATCTTGCAAGGTTGGTTTTCGGCCAAGAGACCCTAGGTAGGAGGCAGAGAGCCTCTACTCTCCTTGTAGCAAGTTACAAGTCATTTATTGAACCATCACAATTACTCCAAAGCTGTTTTATTAAGGTAAACATGTAGCACAGTTCCTCTTTAACTGTATGATGATTTTGGAGCTGGTCAATGTCTCATTCAGTTTGTTCTTTTTTTTGTTGCCTTTACCATCAAATAGGGGGTGTGACATCACTATGTACAGTGGGATACACAAATCTACCAACCGTAAGGTGCTTGAGGGGATCTGTGAGTTTTACAACCCACTGAATCACACCTTGGCCCAGGTGACCCTAACATCCCACATGTTAACTTAAGGACCAACCCAAGGGGTTAAATACCTCCCACATCAGTTTTTTTATCACTATACAAGTCTTTCAGATGAGAGGCGAAACATTCTCAAGAACTGAAAAGAAGTCCAGGTGCCTTCAATTTTAGCATTTAACAACGACTAAGACGTGGATTGTAGCAAACCTACACAAACAGATAACCCATTTATAACACCTCATTAGGCTGTTTATTTTTTCATCAAAAGGTCTGAACAGCCATCCAGTACCCTTCAGGTAGCAGAGCTACTTATAATTAAAATACCTAAGAAAAAATGTCACATACAGCTCATTAAAGTTAGTCTAATTAGCCTAAACGTATGCTTGTAAAAACACATTTTTACACAACAGCTAGGGATCAAGTGTCAAAACAGATGCCAAAGCAACATGCAGTATGGTCGCAGCATGGCACGACAAATGATGATAAGATTGACAGGAGAGAAAGAAGCAGGTATGTGCTGTCTTTATAGGTTTAAGGAGCACTTGGTCCTCAGGAAAATCGATTAGGACCCTGGACACCAGCTGGCACCTGTGTGTGCAGCATCAAACTGATATCAGATGAGAGAGAGGACACAATTGTCAGGGGCAGGCACACAGCATGTGTGTGTTGAGTATACAGGATATGGGAAATCATTAGTAAACCCTGTGTCTGGAACTAATGGAGATGCACAGGAGGCAGGTGTGTGTATGTGTGTGTGTGTGTGTGTTAAGTAAGTTTGTGTGGCGTTCCTCACTCAGCTCATACTGTCAGGATACTGTGAGCTAATCAGGAGGTAACGAAAGTTACACGATGGTCTCAAGCAGGGAGATACTTCCTACTATCCTTCGATTTCCTTTCATGAAGTATGTAATACATAAATCAAATCATAAATCAAACTGATAAAAAAAAGAGCTGAGCCATGTTGTGACAGAGCAACAGGGGAGTAAATGATTTTGATACCCAAGAAGACATCACAAATGAACACCCAGAATGACCATATTAATTAGCAGATTGGAGACGCCCCAGTTTTTAATAGCATTAAAACAATGGAAACGTAATCATCTGTCTTTGTATGTTTGTGACAAAAGAGCCTAACTGACAAAACTGAAGACTTTCAACAGCTCTAAAGCAATAAATTTAAATAATGTAACATGTTGACTTGTTCTATAGAGTCATGAAGAACCTGGACACAGACAGCAAAAGAAAGGAAATGTTCACAGAATAGAGAGAGACAATCAGATAAGTGGAGAGACAAGTTAAGACGACATGGCAAGAAAATGAATCGCCATAACCAATATTTCTGTCTTTTTCTTTCCTCCCTCCACACCCTTCTCTTCTTGCCCTGAATAGCCAGTTAATTAACCGAAAAGGAGAGAAAAAAAAGTGTTGCAAACAAATGTCAAGTTTGACAAAGACGGAGGTTAGCTTTTCACAACAATGCAAAACAACAGCAGCTTAAAAAAAACTAATTTAACAAAATAAAAGTAATTAAAAATGCCAAAAGGGAAAAAAATGAATACTAACTGTTTAGTTTAACAACGTGCAGAAAATATGAAGAAAAAAAAAAAGATCTGTTGGGGAGAGAGAGAATTGTAAGACTAATTAACATTTTTTTCATTTTCTTTAAATGATAATTATGTCAACTTCTATGCAGCCAACTGGGAGTTCAGAATAACTGAAGGGGGAAAGTTTATTGAGTGTAATTAAGTGTTTTATTTTCTGCAAATGCCTTCTTTTCTTTGTAACT
>OMNW01031178.1:0-10092 GCA_900303245.1 Selene dorsalis | reverse complement strand
ATACTAGTTTCTATCCAATTTTTTCACATATAAAGCTTTAGAATGAAAAAGCTAAATAAAAGATGAGTCACACATTTTTATATGTTACTATTTATTAAACAATATCTTTTATTTAGTTTGAACAACAATATGATGATGGCCCCCAAATACAGACCATAAAGACAGCTGCTATCGGTGACATGGAAGCAAACTTTTCCTCCACTGCTTTCTTGTTGTCTTAATGATCACTCGTTCCTGTTGTTCTCTGTGGTGAATTCATCTTTTTCAGACACCAGGCAGGTTATAACATATGCTAAGAGTTATTTTTAAATACTGTCTAACCCATGTCTGCAGAGAGCAAAGCTTTTGGGAATAGGACAAGCGCACCATCTGTGATGTAGCTCTCCATCGGTCCTCTATCCATCTCATGAACAGCCCTCCTCCTCCTCTTCCACCACCTCTTCTTACTCTCCGATTCTTGCTCCCTGTCTATCTCCCGCTCTCTCCTTCTTCACTTCTCTTCCTTCCCAGCATTTTCTCCGTCTGTCATGATGGCTGTCTGCACAAACAAACACACAAGGGTCCATGGCAAGCCAGAC
Organism: Selene dorsalis; assembly: GCA_900303245.1. NCBI lineage: Eukaryota > Metazoa > Chordata > Actinopteri > Carangiformes > Carangidae > Selene > Selene dorsalis. The sequence continues at coordinate 9,514 of OMNW01031178.1, read as the reverse complement.
GGCGTGATGTGGGATTGTTTGCTTTGGTTGCTCCCGTGCGGGAGAAAGTTTTCTTAAGAGGCACACAGAGGTCTGGAGCAGAACAGAGAGACCACAAAACAAATATTTACCCTCCTGCCTCCAGCGCCTGGGCCCTTTCCTCCCTTCCTCGGGGTGAGGAACAAGAGGATGGGCCCACTTCTGGTTCTGAAGGAGAAGGAGAAATGTGGCCCACAGATACTGAGAGACTTGACTCTTACTCACTGTGATTGGTTCTTAGATCACTAATTGATACCATTAATGCTAAACTCAGTGTGGAATAACTGGCTCCAGCAATTGCACAATCCCTTGTATGTATGAAAGACAAAACAACAGAGCTGTATCACTCTGGCTGCAGCCTGTAACCCTTCTCCCCTGGTGATTCCACTGACAACTTGGCCGGTCCTGCTCTTATAATCTCTCCTCTCTCTATGTCTCCCTTCTACGATCAAACACAAATCAACAGATATCACTGTCCCTCCGATGCAGCCATTAAGCTCAGCCTCTATCTGAATTTAAAGCGCCTCTCCCGTCGCTCCACTGCCTGTAAATATGCACATGTTTGACTGAGGGGTCAGCGAGGAAGACAGGAACTGGGCAGAAATGCCTACTTCCTGGAGGAGAGACGGCTCAGCGGCGCTGGTTGTGGTGGGGGTGTTTCTGTGCCAATCATGCGTCAGCACTGAGACATTCATCGGATGCACGCCGTCACACATCAGAGATGAACAATAAAGCAGGGGAGGTGAGCGAGAGGGCGCTCACAGGAAGTGGATGATTTCACTTGTTGAGGTTTGAGGCCTGTGATAGACAGATATGCAGGTGTTAATATCCTGCAGAAAGGAAATAGTTGCATGCTTTACTGACTTCCACTGAGCGTAGGCCAGTGCTCAGGTTGGGCCTGGAATCATACACAGGCTATGCCTTGAATTCATAAAGCTCGCTTCCTCCTTCCTGTCTCTCACTGCACATTAGATGAAAACACTGGAGCAGTGACATGTAATTGTCAGTGGAAGTCTGAAATAAATATTTTATGCTGTGTGCGTTCACAGAATCCCCTCCACCAATACATCTGTTTAAACACTCCTTTGTTGATGTTCAACAACGTTCGGCACATGACGCTCAGGGAAACAGCAAGATCACCAGTGGAGCTGTATCGCCCTCTGGTGGTACACCATTAATTCTCTTTATTTCCACATCTGGACATTAAACTCTCAGTAGACTGACACACACCGTAGGAAGATTTAATTCATATTCTTAATGTAATTTTGGTTTTTCATTTTGAATTCACTTTTTTTTTTTTTTTTGCAAACCACATTCTACGATTGGTGAACTGATCATGGAAGAATAAGACTGGGATACAGTTACACATATTCTCTGATATTAATATCAGACTAAGTGATATTCAAAGCCGCATCTTAATGTTGTTTCTTTAACGTCTTCTTTTGTGATATTATTCCTTTTTGAATGCCAATGAAACTTTTGCCTCGTTCATTTCATGATTCCACGTCATCTAACCAGCATGTGGGAGGAAAGAGCAAACCAGAGCACTTTGGGGACTCCCATATAAACATGAGGAAAACATGCAGAAAAACTCTAGGTCTAGAGGTAGTGTCCCTATGGCCTGTAGTGTTTTGAGGCTCATATGCTGTCATAGCATCGTCTATGATTCAATTCCTGCAGGGGACCATTACTGTGTATCACCCACTCAATCTCTCATCATCTTTCTTTTTTCTCTAGTCTCTGGCAGTATCATCTATATGCACAAAACAAAATGGAGTTGTCCTGTCTGAACTGACCAGTCATAGCCATAGATACGAGAAAGGCTAGAGGCAGTAGCTGTGGTAATTTAACAGTCGATTTCTACACCTTAAATAACCGAGTTTGATTCCTGGGGCACCATGGGGGCGTTTGATGCAGGAGTGGGAGGATTTGTCCCTCAACCACAGAACCAGGTTCAGGTCTTTCCGTCCTCGAGCCCTGCTTCTGATTTGTCCTTTGATAAGATGCTGAATCCCTTTAGCTGCACAGGATGGATTCGGGAGGGCAGTCTGTTCTTTAATTAATCCTGACCTCTGATCACCTAGGAGGATGGTAAACAGGAGGAGAACTTCCTGACGTCGATCAATAATGAACCTTAAGGTAAAATAGAGCAGTGCAGTGTGGGAGGTAGAAGCTGTTTCTGCCACTAGGTGTCAGCTCTGTTTTGCTGTAAAACTGCAGCTGATGGTTGAGGTATTTCTGCTTCAGTAAAGAATAAAGATGCTGTACAATGTTGCAATACACCTTAAATGAAATAACAGGAACTTAAACTGTGCTGAAAATACAGCAAACAGTGGCAGTAAGTGGTATGAGACTGTTAGAATGATCAGCATTTATAAATGCTTCTTCAAATATGGTCAGACCTTCATCTAAGTTACAATTATAAACAAACACAGTATATTTAAAAAGAATAACACACAATCCTTGTGTTGAGTCAGAAGTTAGTGGCTGGAGGTGTAGCTTAGAGCTACTTTGACTTATAAAAACAAGAATGTGCTAATGTGGACCAGGCCTCGGTAGAGAAAGAGAGAAGGAGAGATCTCAGAAGACTTGTGATCAAGAACTGTCGATTTGCATAAAGCTGAAGAGGTTACAAAGTCAAAGAGTTTCTCAAAGAGTTTAGATATTGATTCGTCTGCACACACAGTCAGACAAACTGTCTATAAATGTAGATGATTTAGTTTGCCGGCTACTCTCCCTAGAAATGGGCGCCAAGTTAGGACAACTCCAATGGCTTGAAGGAACCATGGGAGCTGCAACATCTCTGGACACCACAGAAGAAGCTCCTGAAGAAGAACCGGATGAAACAGTGGTTGGGTTGTTCGGGGAGAACATGCAGCATAATGTATGATGTAAAAAGAAAAAGAGACTGCATATCAACTTGAAAACATCAGCTCAAAGGTGATTCGGGGATTTTCCACCTCTAAGCCTGGAGTACTCCACATCATCAAGGGGAAGATGGACCTCCAGGTTTAATCTTACAGAGTAATATCAGTATGATTGTCTGCGCACTCAGGCTCAGGAGAAGTTGGATAATGATGCAGGACAATGACCCTAAACATCAAAGTGAATCTACAACGGACTGACTTCAAACAAAGAAAATCCACCTGTTGGAGTCGAGGCCCAGACTATAACCTCAGAAAGATGTTGAGAAATGACCTGAAGAGAGGTTTTCACACCAGACGGCCTTAGAGTAGGGCTGAACTTACACCGCACTGCAAGAAAGAAAAGTCCAAAACTTTCTCCTGAACATTGTGCAGCTCTGATCAACATCTGTTACGCCCCCGTGGGTCTAGGGGAGCAACACGAACAAAAGGGCAAAAAGAGAAACAGAAAAACCATATGTTGGCCAATAAGTAGTTTATTTAAGTAGCGCCAAATTGGACTGCATGTGGGGAGCTGCCACACACAATGTGAACTTAAATAGAGTTCCAGGAGACGACAAACCTGTATCAGGAAAAACACACAAAAACAGGTTAAGAAACCCAGCCACCCTCCCAACCACAGGGACTAATGTCACAGGACTGACACCACAGCTTTACCTCACACAGGTCTCACACAGGTCACACACAGGTCACACAGGCACACACGTCACACAGGTCACACACGACGAATGCGAGGCTTAATAGCAATTGGATCCAGGTGAGCTCCATTAGAAGGTGCAGGAGGGGCGGTACCTGGGAAGCCAGCACACAAGACACACACGGCACGATAACACTGTAACAGCATCTAATGGAAGAGTTTGTTTGAGGTTATTGAATCCACCAGTTATTAAATCCAAGGGTTATAAGTCCATAACTTTTTTTTTCCCACTGGCTCTTTGTTATTAGCTTAAGCACATCGTATTTGCCTACACTTGTGACTCAGATGATGAGTGATCGCACCTTATGAACAATTTAAGAAAAACAAAACGACTAATACCAAAGGGTTTGTCTACTTTTTCTTGACAATGTACATATATAGAAAAAATACAGGTTGTAGTCTGCAGCGGAGGAATTTCACTTTCCTCTAGTCAGTAATCATTTTCATTGAATAGACAGGTAATCAGTGCAGACAACACTTATTAAGAACTGATTAATAACAATGTCTATCAACCAGCAGTTTCACAATCTCTCTCATATGAATAATGGAGAAAATGCTGTTGTAAACATATTACACCCTCAACATTATGAGGTGATGATAAGAGCAAGATAGAAGACAGAAATTAGGATAAACACAGCCATACTCATTGACGTTGTAATAAACGAACAGGTGGTGCCGTTTTTATATCCATGTCGTGTTTTTATTTTTAATCAGAGCTCCTTCATACGTTGCTGTCATGTTGACATTTGGTGGAGATAATACAATGAAAAGTGACACATATGTTGGATATGTGATTTCTGAGTGTGGTTGAGCAGCTTTTCCCATGAAACCGATTAATTATGCGGGCCTTTAACTGAGTACAACACAGAATGTGTTCAAATGCCACAATCACGCTCTCATTCATTATTCAGGAAAAAAGAAAAATGCCCTCATTTACTACATGCTTCCTGTTGTCGGGTACAAGACGTCTGGGTGTTCTGTCGTAGACTTCCCCCATCTCCCGGGGAGTCGGCGCCCGTCAGACCGTTTTTAGGCAAAGAGGCCGCTAAGGAAGGGCTGTCAGCGGAAATGGATGCTTCCAGAGCTCATTAAAGGCCTGTCTGCGGCACGCCAGGCTCTGGAAGTCAGAGCCGGAGATAGAACGCAACATCACAAAGGAATTCCATCCATCATGTCCCTCCATGACATTAATATCTGTCACACACCTCTGACAATGCAATACTGCACCCCTGGAGTGAGACATCTTTCTATCATTGAGTTACAGTGCATGCCAAGCGGGGTGCTCAAGTGTGCGTGCGGGTGTTGGTGTGCATGTGTCCCTGTGTACTTACACATTTGTTTGAAGGAGAAAGGGAGGATTTATAGATGTATTACTTCTTCTGCCTTGTTCATATTATAAAACACTGACTGTGATATTGCTGCAAGTGTGTATGCTTTTTCCCAGCAGAATAGTTTCAGTAGTATTCTGCACAAAGGCAGAGCTTTCAAAGCACAAACCACTCCAGGCTGTTGAACCAAATCTGGAATTTGGAGCACTACTCCAGGATGTTTACAATGAAATTATTCATAATGCGCAATATCAGGGTGGAACAGCAATATTAAGGTGAAAGCCCTGCACTCAGCACATTATGGATTTAAATGTGAGTCCTTGCTGTAGGACGTGCCAACCCCATGTCCCGGCCCTTCACTCAGCTCTATGTGATGGAGCAGAAATGTCCCCAAAATCATTTCGTAATTTTTTTTCTCACTGGCAGGCTCTTGATTCCCAGAGGAGAGATTCACTTCTGCATGACTTTCCAACTCTGCTGCCTCCTCCTCTAACTGATTCTTTGTCTTGCCCAAGGACACATCAACAGCAGAGACTTGAATCGGAGATAGAGGGCTCAGGGCTGCGCCGCCTCAGCTGTCGGGGCCGGACCCATGGCAGGACTGTGTTGGCCTAACATGCTGCTGCACCCCACTCCACTCACCTGTGTCTGGATGGTGATACAGGCGACAGACTGCTGCACAGCATGGAGGATGTTCAGGTGAGTCAAATGTCACGGCTTTGAATTACAAGGTTATATGGTGTGAAACACCATTCTCTAGCTCCAGTGTGTGATAGTGATTATTTTTAGCTTATTTAAAGATTCCGACCATTGAGCGAAAGGGGGAATATACGATTTTAATAATATCACAATTCAAACGTTTGAAAAAATGACTATTTCCTACCAAGCATATTTAATCCAGCTAAAACCAACAAACATGCAAAAACATTACCATCACTGGCAACTTTTTCTCATTTAGAGAGTAGTTAGAAAGTGCAGTGAACATATCACACTAAAACGGATCTGAAATAGAACTTGAAAAGAAAGAAACAGATTGGAAATTGCTGACAGTCCTCTTCATTGTCTCCTCGTGTTTCCCGCGCCGTTGGAGTTGAGGTCAGTGAACTCAGAGCGGCTCCCTCAGGGCTGGACTCCGAAGCAGCTGAAGCCTGAACGCAAATGGCCCAGAGCTACGCAAACTGTCTTAGGAGACATCCAGACTTGTTCTTTGATGAGAAGCTGCTGATGAAAGGACTGCATGTGCAAATGTTGCCTATGTAGACTGAAATCCTCCAGCCTAAAAAAATGAATGCAAAAACATACACGTCTTAGGGGGATGCTGCAACATTGCAAGTAGATTAAATCTGCAGTCGAGATCATCTGTGTTTTTTGTGCTAGTTACATACGACTTTCTGATATCTTCTCCCATTTCTGAATATATCACAGGTTAAGTTTCATGCGCTTTTTTTGTGTTATAATGGGTGTGTGTATTGCTTCCAACAAGTAGATGGGTGACATCATCACTAGAGTGGGAGAGGGTCAAAAATCGTCTGAAATTTTTCTCTTTACATCGGCCTCCTGGCCACAAAGTGTTGTCAAGATGTATGATTTTGTAGACAAATGTTTTGTAGTTCATGTACTCTGCTCTTAAAGCTGACACACCCATAACTATGAGCCTCTGAGTGACACCAGTCCCACCCAGCAGCCCTTTAACTAAAGCAGAGGTTAATCCTGTTTTTAGCTTGCAACATTATCTGCAATTTTAACTTCACAAACACCGAAATGACATGTGCGTGTTCAGGAAGGTCTCGTGGTTCTGACCACATATTTTCTTTTCTCATATTAGGTATAGATTTTTCTTATATTGAAGGAGTTTGAGGAGTTTCTCCCACATTTCTCTCTACATTTGCTTGTATTCCTATGTAACAGTAAAGACTAAGCAGTACTTGAGTGTTTTACTGCATTTCAACACACAGCCATTTTCTGAATGTAATATTTTAACCACTGCTTTTAAGTTGCTGATTTTCAGCTGCATTTTGTGCGTAAGAGGTGCCACCATTGACATTTCAATCTAACAACAGGTCAGTGAATTAAACATTGATTGTGGGCAAACAAATTGCCTGTAAAAGCTCTGATATGAGCCTCTTAGCCTTTAACTCTTCAGGTACAGTAATACTCCCCAGATCGAATTCAACCTGAGGCAGATATCCGCCTCAGGTTGAATTCGATCTGGGGAGTATTTACATATCATCATTCATGCTTGCATGAGTGCTCGTATGAATGCTCATATGAATGCTCGCATGAATGCTAACCACTACCTTCTGTAACCAACCACAAAATATCTGAGTCACCCACCATTTTTCAGACTAGCCAGTCTATTCTATATGAACTGATGAAGCCACTTGGATAAGGGGCGAAACATCTTCAAAGACAATTACTAAGTCAGTTGACTTGATTCAGTTGTCTACAAAAAAGGTGAAAACATCACTTAAGCCTCTGAGACAGGCATTCAATCAATTAATGTGAAAATGTCCTTCAACAAGATGTTGACACAAGACATATCTGAAAATGATTTGTAAGAAAAAACTGATGGAAACCTTAATGGATGCAAGCAATCAACATACAGCGCTACAACAAGAGGAGAAGATACAGTGTGATCAGTTACTGCCATAACTCATGGTGGGCTTGCTTTGGGGTTAACCACTGTGCAATTGAAAAGCCATCCATGGCAGCTTGATTTACAGTTTTACTGGCTGATTATTCATCTCAAAACTGCTGAGTCTGGTTATGATACAGAGAGGGAGAGAGGGGAAGAGAGAGAAAGAGAGAAGGGAAGGGTTCAGACATGAAAGAGACATGATGTTTGCCACGAGGGAATTAAGTATCTAATGATCCCAAAATATGAATTTCAGATGCATCCCCAGTGGTTGAATTCGATCTGGGGAGTATTACTGTACATGAAGAGTTAAAGGCTGAGAGGCTCATATACATTAGATGTTACTGTCAGGAAGAAAGCAGAGCTTTTATAGGCAATTTGTTTGCCCACAATCAATGTTTAAGTCACTGACCTGTTGTTAGATTGAAATGTCAATGGTGGCACCTCTTACGCACAAAATGCAGCTGAAAATCAGCACCTTAGAAGCAGTGGTTAAAATATTACATTCAGAAAATGGTTGTGTGTTGCAATACAGTAAAACACTGAAGTACTGATTTAAATACAAATTACAGTTGTTGTTTTCTCTTTATTATTTTATATTCTATTTCACTTGAACTGCAGTGAACATCTTGAACATCAAACTAAATCTTAATAGTGAATATTTAAAATGTATAAGTCATCTATCTCTGCTGCTCTGGTGAAAAGATTTTTCATAAAACACATAGGGTACACTTATAAAATATCTTTTTAAATTGATGCAACATGTAAAATCATTAAAATGACTGTAGCTTCACTATAGCTCAGTGACATAAAAATGCTATTTAGAAATGAATGAATCCGTATGAAAATTATATGTCAGTGGCAGCTGGTAACTAAAAACCAGGACCGTCTTTTTTGTACTAGTTGGCTACCTGTCTCTACTTTCTACTGTTCAGAGAAAAGGTCGTCGGGTGCACGGCTGCTTCACACTCACACACACTTAACACAAAATTCATATGGGGGTTAATGAATGCAGCCAGAGATGAGAATCTATTGTGCAGGTTAAATGGCAAACAATTTTGTGATGGATGTGCCCTGAGGGGTGAATGAGAGAAGAATGAAATGCTGCTACTGTTTTTTTCTTTAGCAGTTCTCTTTGTTAATTTGGCACCTTTGCACCAAACAAAAACATATAATATCCCTCATCTTCATATATCCAGAGGATGTATATATTTGATGATAATATATCTCTTTACAGACACATGGCTGGATAGATAGGACATGTCAGGTGTTTGAGGACATCTGTGGTGTGTAGGATATGTGATCTCTGACTAAGTGAAACTCAGAGACCTGCCCAGGGTGGTGGAGCAGGTGTGTTCCAAGTACCACTTTTTTGTAGGTCACATACCATACACACACACCTACAGTATAGCTCAGTGAATGATGACATGGTGCCTTTCAGTGTTAAACTTATAATTATGAAATTATAAAAGTGACATTTCCTCACTGGTGCCATCCTTCATGCTGCAGCAGTGCATCCTGTACACGTTGCCTTATTGCTGGTCGGACTTTCCAGTTTAACATAATAACAATAAAGAATAATAGGTATGGTTCACTACTAAACCTATAATTATAAAATGATAATCAAGAACTGTGACATTCCCTACGCTGGTGCCATCTTTTATTCTGCAGCAGTGCTTCCTGTACACGTTGCCTTTTTGGTGGTGGGACTTTCCAGTTTAACATAATAACAATAAATAATAATTACTTTTACTGCAATAACTGAACTATTGCCAAATGCATGGCCCAACACAGAAGGGCCAACTCCTCAGGTCTGGACTCAGCTGTCTATTTGCACCTCAAGGAACAGGCTCACTCCTTTGATGACAAATCAAACCTGGGTGGCACCCTTAACTGATGAAGCCATATATAT
>OMNW01031177.1:101826-113900 GCA_900303245.1 Selene dorsalis | reverse complement strand
TTTCTCAGGGAGGTGGAGCAGAGGTTGGCCCTATGGTGAGTGCACCCCACCACACACACACACACACACACACACACACACACACACACAACACGTCCCCTACATATTCTCTGCAGGGTTATGAACAGGTCCAGTGATATCATCATTTGGTTTAAGTCCAATCTACCACAACTTCTGCCCCCTCCCACTTTTTTTAACGAGTTTTATTGGCATTTAGTCCAAGAGGGCAACCTAGTCTCTTCAGTTGACCCGTGGAGCTATCGTCTCCATGGCAACAGTCATGCCTCACCATGGCTGGCCTTTTCTTGCCTGTGGGTTTCTGCTGTCTGATCTCCTTAATGATGTTGTGCTTTATCTAAGACACGTTGAATCACACACACACTCTCAGACAGGGACAATGATGCATAAAGCCCACAGGCATTAACTGCAGACATGCAGAATAATACAGTATTCTTATTTCAAAGCCTGTGTTGGCTCGTCATCGTTAGAACTCCAAATTAAAGCTGGAAGTGATATTAAGTCAACGCCGCGGATAAGAGCCAGATTCAAATATGTATGCAAATGATCCAGCATTACGAATGTCTTTCATGACTTTACATATTAAAATCTAGTGGTAGATTCTGCATTTACCTTTGTTGATGATAAGAAAGCTGTTATATATGAAAATTTTTTTTCCGGACCTAAAGCTACTTCTAATATTCTGCCCAAATTTTTTAAAAATATTCTGAATGAATGTGGCAGTGGCAGCCCAGTGCCTCAGCTCCCTGTGTGGGGAAAGTGGTGCTCAAGGGAGACACCTGCTGGTGGATCTGTGGAAGTTTAAAGAGCGCCCTCAAACCACACTGGATTTTTTTTTTTTTTTTCATGAAGTGAAAACTTATCTAAATAATCATTCGACTGGTCTTTTGTGTTTTACTCAATTACTTCACTAATAACAACAATAATACAGTTTACTAATATGGCCACTATCGAAACCAGGTTTTACAAAATGAAAAGCAGACTGATTTACCCAACTTGAATGAGATCATTTAAACAGTATCGGTCCCAGTACATTTCAGATATAAACGCTTTCTTAAACAGCCTTTGATAAAAATATGTTTTCAGTGATCTAGAACAAGTTAATTATCCATAATGTGTCAGAGATAAAAGCTGCTGATTGTTACCTGTTTTAGGGAAGGACGCTCCAATGCTCATATCAAAGGAGACTACCAGCGCATTGGAGATGTTATGTTGAAGAACCTTCAAGGTTTAAAGGTGAGGTACAACTAAAACTCATACATCTGTAATAACGGTAATGCTTTGACACACTTGTGTATGTCATTTTCCCAATGTTGCTCTGTCCGCAGCCTCTGACAACAAACCTACACAAGCAGTCTGAAGTTCTGCTGGAGCTGGAGAAGGCGTGCAGGGCATCCCGCAAGCTGGAGGCTCTCTGCAGGGACTTTGAGCTCCAAAAGGTCTGTTACATCCCGCTTAACGTCTTCATCCTGCGGCCCCTGCACCGCCTCACTCACTACAAGCAGATCCTGGAGCGTCTGTGTAAACACTACCCAGCTACTCATGTGGACTTCAGGGACTGCAGAGGTACTACAGTACACTCACACCAGTGTGTATAGGTCAGCAAAATAATCTAACAGATGATATCCAATGATTGCTCACCCACACGTTGGTCCGTAGCTGCTCTGGCAGATGTGTCTGAGGTGGTGGACCAGCTCCAGGAAAGCCTCATCAAGATGGAGAACTTCCAGAAGCTTTTGGAGTTGAAGAAGGATTTGATCGGTACTGACAATCTTGTTGTTCCTGGCCGGGTGAGTTTAAAGCTTGAACAATTTTCATTTTCTATCTGACTCCCAAAGAGCTACATAATGAATATTTATTTTACAGCATGTGTCAAAAAGTAAATGACTTTTTGTCATCTATTCCTCAGGAGTTCATCAGGTTAGGCTGCCTCAGCAAACTGTCTGGAAAAGGCCTTCAGCAACGAATGTTTTTCTTGGTAATATCTCTCAGTTTCTCAGATATCACTAATCTAATTACTTGGTTAAGTGAGCTCATTGTAAAAATAATCATGATTTTATTTTTTCCAGCTATAGAGAAGGTGTTGACAGATATAGCACAACTACAGATGTTCTTATTGTGGAAAAGTAACATGTGTTGTTATGACATGCGAGTGTTTTACAAACAGTATGTCACTACTTTGGTTAGAAAAGTAACTTATATACAATAAAAATGCAATACAAATGTAGCAAGGTACACATATAGAAGAATATGTAAATATGACAAGTTGTTTGTGCCACCTCAGAATTATTAACTGGAAAATTTGCACTTAATTTAGTGATTAAAAAAAAAGACTTGCCCATTTTCTCTGTCCCACTCTCTGTTGATAGTTCAATGACGTGATACTGTACACGAGTCGAGGGATGACGGCCACCAATCAGTTCAAAGTGCACGGGCAGCTGCCGCTCCATGGCATGACAGTAAGAGCGACGTCCCGCATCTGAACACAAAATGCTTCAAACGTCTGTCACCAGTTTGTCATTACAGCAAATAATCTGCTTCCAACAGCTGAACCACAGCTCATTTGGTGTCTGCCACAAGCACGACACACACACACACACACCTGTCAACATAAAGTCACAGGCACACAGACACGCACCCTCAGGACAACTGCCTTCTCTCCTACTTCCCTTTCTTTCTCACTCCCTCCTTCTCTGCCTTTCTGTCTATTTTGGTTCTTGCTGTCCTAGATACCACCGCTCTCTAATGTTTTTTCTGTGTTCTCCTTCCAGATCAGAGAGAGTGAAGATGAGTGGGGTGTGCCTCATGCCTTCACGCTGGTTGGACAGCGCCAGTCGGTGGTGGTGGCAGCAAGGTAAAAAAAACCAAAAATCATTCACGGTCGATGCGCACACACCTCGTACCTTTACAGTAGAATTAAGCTGAAGTGACTGTGTGTATTTTTTTCATGTGGAGCTATTTCAGGATCACTAAGTTCTTACAAATGATGACAACATTGTAGAAGTCATATATATATTATAAGAAAAAGCCATTAGTTCATGTTTAATTACAGTGAGCTCTCAGCAATTCAGATTTATGGTCAGAGTCCTTGCTTTGTGGGCGTTCTGTGCCCCGAGCTTTTTTCTCTCAGGCTGAGTAGTCTTTCTGCCTTATCTGCACCCAGAGAGGAAGAACTGCAGGGACTACAGGGAAGAGCTGAAAACTCCTCTGCCCAATTTTAAATACATAGTTTTTCCAAAGTTACAATGACATGCTTTTTGCTCTGTCTAAAGTCAGCAGCTCCTGATATAGAAGTGTCAATTACAGAAAAGCGAAACAAAACAAAGGGCCTGTTTTGTAGGGTTAAAAAACAACAGCAACACATAATCAGTATTTTTGTTCACAGTCAATATTCTCTCGAGAAGACACTGACTTATCAAAGATAAACAGTCTCCTTGAAAATGTGTTATTATTGTAATGATGATAACAATTATAATGTTCACCTTGTACTTAGGATTTTGTTTTTTTCCTCTTGATATATTTTTCAGCTTTTTCATCTGTTTGTTGGTTGAGGGATTTTGTTTGTCCTTGCTTAGCACTTTTTTTTACACTGACAAAATAGAAAAAGGATGAGGACTTATTCTTTCTTCAAATTCACTTTTTGCTGTTCTAGTTTCTGTTCATGAGCAGATGGGGTATTAGTGTCTTTTAAGGAGAATTTGGCAGGACACCTGAACTAACATGGCTCAGTCTTGTAACATTCGCATTAATGGGACTATTTCAAACCACCAGGCCTTCCTGCTGCGACTCAGTACTTTTTCCATTTGTCTGTCATCCACCCTAGTTCACTAACAGAGATGGAGAAGTGGATGGAGGACATAAAGGTAGCGATAGAGACAGCAAAAACTAGCAACGGGCCTTCATCTGACCTGCTGACCAGCAATCTGACAGACAACAGTAAGTTACTGCACAAACATACAGCTGAATATTAAATGTATTATGTATAATTCAATCTTAAGTGCTGTCCAACTAATTGAAATTCCAGATACACAACACTGCGTTTGGTTTGTGAATGATCTGACTCTGTCTGTGTTTCGTGTGAGCGCCTTTCTCCCCCTCATCGCCCCCACTCATTCTCTAGCATTAACAACCTCCTGACTTTCCCAGAATGCCCTGAGGACTCCTCGGTGGAGGCGGAGTCTGAGGATGACTTGATCGCATCGCACACCGTGATGGAGAAGCCCACCCCTCACCGTGGTAACACCATGGTGCACGTGTGCTGGCACAGGAACACCAGTGTGTCCATGGTGGACTTTAGCATAGCTGTGGAGGTACCAGCCAAACCTCAGCACTCAGCCTCAGACCTGCACCTCCCCTCCTGCCTCACTGTTTTCTTTCTCTGTTTCACAGTCCGTGCTGTATCTGAATACACTTTGATTATCTCTCAGTGGGAACAGTATCCTCCTGTGCTGCACTTAAGCACCTTCACTGTGCTCAGCGATATGTTTTAATTGCTAGCAATTGCTAATGAACTAAAGTGGTTTCAAGGCCCATTCTTTTCATTGTTTATTTTTCACAATAACAAAATTAGAAAAACTCGAATTCGAAAAAAGATAACAGATAACACTTCATTAATCTTTGATCCTCTAAGAACTTGAGGGTAAATTATCATTTACTCTCTAAAATTTTATCCAAATGTCTCTCTTTAGTTGTGCTACTAAGATTTTCAAGGATGTTCTTTTTGTCACATTATTATTCTCATAATCTTTACATAAAACATAGACTACAGCCACTTTACAGGAGGTATTTGGTAACTTCATGTGAGCATGCTAACTTCAGTGGGTGTAAAAAGTGATAGAGATAGCAAAAAAGAGGCTCACTTTCCACTACTGGAGACAACTCTTTGTGAGTAAAGGGAAGGAGTTTGATGCTGAACTCTATATGTCTTCTTATATGGTAAGAAAACAAGTGTTAATGCTAACATCTAGCAGTAGCAAAACTTATAGCCTCTTTAAGTACTTATACATTTTTACCTGATGATGCCACTAAATGAAGTAAACAATGACTGCATCCTAATACTTAGACACTTTTTTCAGGTTGTCACTTGATACTTATTTTCATTTTTAAAATATCTCAACTGTAGCTGTTTTTTATTATATTTTTTAATATTTTTTATATATTTATACATATATATACATATATTTATGTTTTTTTAAATATTTATATATATACATATATAATCCTGGAGTGTTTGTTTTCTATGCTCACTACTACCAACAACAAAACAGTGTTAGATAAAACCAGCAGGGTGAACATGACCCCCTCATGTGCGCATGGTTGCATGTGTGTCCTTAAGGATACAAACAAAATGTCACACCCCCTCATGTCAAAGCGCTGCTCTGTGGCATGATCAATGGACAAAAACCCAAGTTACCTTGTGTGGAAAAGATCGTGCAGATTGTTGGAAAACGATGAAGCCTTACAGTTTTTGCATCAATATTTTTGAGCTATTTATACATTAGATAAATAAAGCTGCTTTATTTGCTCTTTTTCCAGCATCAGTGAAAATACTGTTCCCACTTTTCCCTCCTGTGGCTAACAATAGTCAGCCTGACTTTCTTATCTAATCTCACGACTGTGGCTTTCCTGTGTGGTTCTGTCCTTCTTCTCCCCTCCTGGCACTTGAAATCTCTGACTGTCTATAAATAGAGAGAGAGCAGTACGTAGATGTGCTAAACGTCCTCGTCTCACACTAACAGAACAGATCCTGTTTTGGGATGTAGCCTCCCTACAACCCAGCTGTGTCCTGATCTAGTTCTGCTCTTCCTCTGTAACAACGTCCTCTTCACAGCCTTTGCCTGGACACACCGTCGACCTCCGTGTTAACCCCTGCCACTGCATGCCTGTGTTTCACCTACTCAGTCTCTGTGTTTCTGTCCTTCCCTCCCTGTCTGTTTTTTTCTCTCTGTCTCTCTCTTTTCCCCATGCGTCTGTGCGTTCCTCCATGATAGAGGACCCTAGTCCAGTCAGTGAGAATATGGCCCCCCTGGTGGGGCCCCCCAGTGGCCAGGGACCAGTGCCTCTGTCTGTTATCTGCTGGTACCGTGTTCAGAGCCTCTCCTTTAGTGAATCCTGCAGGAGTCTAGAGGTAAAGGAGCCAGGCAGACAGGAGAGGCCCAGTGTGTGTGTTTACTTGAACTGCACCATGGGAGCCTGTGTTACAAAATGCTTGATAGAAATAAAGATTGAGTAGAAATAGCTCTGCCTCATGTTGTATAGATTAGTGATATATTAATTAGTTTTGTAGCAATTTGTGACTAACATTTAAGATTTAAAATAAAATTGATGGCATAAGCATCATGATCATAAATCATAATGTTACAGAAGAGCCAAAAACTGTTGTATAGCTTGTTTACTTTTTAAACCAGTGATTCCATGTAAGGGCTACTCAATGTTTGAGTGGAAAGCATGTGGAGTAGCTCAAGTAATTAATAGCACTTTTTCTGGGGGGGGCGGTCAACAATCATACACCTACATATTTGGGCTAAATGCAAATAAAATAAATAAATAATTGGATTTTTGCAGAATTGCATAATTTATTGCAATTTTATATATTTATTTTCGCAATAACCAACAAACAGTCACGGCAATACCTAACACCTTTTAACAAGCTAAATTCATTATAACAACATTGTTTCCAAATAAAACATTATCTTAGAGAGATTAAGTGCTAAGCAACAGTATATTTATACTACAGTATAAGAATAGAAATTGAATTTCATGAGGCTGTTCTCAACATTATCTTTCAAAAAACTAGTGGTCTTACAGTGTGATCTGTAAGATTTTGTGTAATTGCTGATTTAAATCTTGTTTATTTTTTTTTCTTTTGTAGAATCAACTCTCAGGTAATTTACTGAGGAAGTTCAAGAACAGCAACGGATGGCAGAAGCTCTGGGTGGTCTTCACCAACTTCAGCCTGTTTTTCTACAAGTCTCACCAGGTGATGAACGCTCAGGCTTGTACCTTTTGTCCTCCTGTGCAACTTCTCCCACCACATCCACTCCCCCTCCTCACTCTGTGCCTGTCAGAGTGTTTACTCTCCTCTCGGCTTAAAGGCATCACACCCATGTATTGAATGTCAAATCGCTGTGCCATATTAAAGGTGAAAACACTTTCCCAGGCAGTTTTTCATCTCACTTTCTGCCTCAGAAACAGATACTGTGAGTTTTGGATATTCCCAAGAAAGACTGAAATACTATAATCAAAACAAAAGATAGATTTACACTGTAAAAGTGATTATCAAGAACCATCAATCCTGATATGAATGAGTGGCTCATAAATTCAACATCTTGTATAAAGCCAAAATGAAAGGAATATGAGGAATAAAGAAGATCAAGGTACTTCTGTCAAAGCATTTATGCTGAAGAATTTATAATTTTAAGAAATAGTTTCACTCATAGATATCATAGTTGGTATGTTGGCATTAATTCTACTCCACTGCAGTGATTTAACATGTGAAAGGTTTTTTGTTACTTTCAGATTAAACTCAGATGAAACTCATCAAATACAATTTAATTTTAAAGATAAAATCTTTTTGGCTTATGATCTTTTGCATAAAACTGGTCTCTAGTTGGGGGCATGTTGATGTTTCAGTTAGGTTTTATTATGTTGCAAAATTATATATACACTTATATATAAGTGCAGTAAGAGTATCTGTCTCTTTTACTGCTTTCACTGGCTTTGTTGTGTTGTTTCATACTTAAATTATCTGTTATATTAGGAGGAATTGACTTTTTATGCTTCCATGATAGTCAGAGCCATTGGACAACCCATTGTTTTTGGGTTGTCCATCTCTTTGTCCCATTTTTGTGGACACAATATTTCCCTGATGCTGTGACAGAACTTCTGCGAATTTGACACAAACATTCACCAGGACCCAAGGATGGACTGATTAGATTTTGGTGATCAAATCAAAGGTTAAGGTTTGGGATGATCTCATTTAACACAGTTTTTGGCCTTGTGAGCTTAATATCTCCACAACACCACTTTAGCATAACTTAAAGTTTGGTACAAACCTTCAACCTGGACTCAAATTTAGTTAGCTTGTTTTTCTTAAATCCCCACAAATGCATTTCTTTTCATTTCAACGTCATTTACTATGTGTGTTTCTCTATAGGATGATTATCCACTGGCTAGCCTTCCTCTGCTGGGTTATTCAGTCACCATCCCCTCAGAGTCCGAAAACATCCACAAGGACTACGTCTTCAAACTGCATTTCAAGTCCCACATCTATTATTTCCGAACAGAGAGCGAATATTCTTTTGAGAGGTATGGAGGCTTTATCATTTGCACTCATATTCACTAAATGTTGTTGCTGCTGTTTTGTGGCGTCCTGGATGTCAGAGGACTGATAAAAGTGTCTCTGTGTGCCCACAGGTGGATGGAGGTCATCCGCAGTGCTACAGTCCCCTCCAGTCGCACTCGTGTGCTGAACAGCAAAGAGTCCCAGCCTCACTGAGTTGACTTGTTTCCACACGCCGTCTCCTTCAGGTGGCATCAGCCCCTTCCTGCCCCCTCCTTCCTTGGACTCTTTGCTTTTCTTTTCTACACATATCTGGGACATTTGTACATGTGTCCATGCACATTTGGTGCTTTTTAATGCTTTAATGGTGACATGTCCGCTGGTTTAGACTGCATCAGAGACTGCATTTTTTGGCATTTTTACTCTCAACTCTGAAACCTCTTTTTAAGGATGTCATTTTATACTGTTTTCTAATGGTCTGAACCACTTCCTATATTTCTGATTTTACATTTTCTCATTGGTTGTTTTTACAGCAGTAACACGTTGATATAGATATCTAGCATTCTTTCTTAGATGGCTAAACTATCATTGCATTGTCATAACTTTTTTGTCTACTTGTTCACTTTATTGAAAACAGCTGCTTTGAAAATGTCCTGCAACTTCAGTGCCAAACTGGTTTATATTAATGTCCTGGACTTTTTAATGCTATTTTGTTACATTGGGGATCAGGAGTGTCTCCTAAACTGTATACCATGAAATTTTAAATCATGAAAACAGGCTACCTGTTGAAGGTCAATGCTGTGTTCACCCCTGGCCCAGCACAACGTGTTCTTGTTTAAAAAAGAAGGTGATAAAAATATGAAATTATTTTGTTGTATTATTGACTTAACCTTAGGATTGATCACAAAGTGGCCAAGGGTAGCTGCCATCACCACTAATGCCATTTCAAGTAAAGTAATTATTCTATTTGCTGATGTTTGTTGTATAATACATCTCAGACTGTTTTCCTTTGTTTGTTTTTTTAATTTTAATTAACCTGAAGTACCCCTTCAGCTGTACGACAAAATGTGAGACATATTCATAATCGTTTGTATTATGGAGATGAGTGTAATTGAAAGCTTTAAGGATTATGTGTGAAACAAAATAGAGACTTTCAGTTCTAAGCGCTGTCACCCTCACTGATCTAGGCTGCCTCCTGTATACAGATCTTTTTATGGGTTCTAAATGAATGGAAATATGCATTTGACAGGGTTTTTGCAGTGAAGTAAATGAGATGGACGAACCTCAGTTCTGCTCAGAATTGCAGTGTTTTTCCAGACAACAGAGAGCTCTTTGGAAATGAAAGCAATAAAAAGAATCTTATTAAGACTATGATTTGCGTTACCTGTGCTTTGTTGCAGCTCAAAAGGCAGGAAAAAGGAAAGGCAGTGTGTGTTCACAGACATCACCTACAGAGGGCATCATTGATCAACAAGTTTGGTTCAGCCTCATTGTAAAATATCCTTTGCAGTCCAGTGGTCTATAAGAAATACAAGCTATATGAGGTCATTTTCAGAGCCCTGTTTTGCTCTGCACAGTGACTGGATTATAAATAATTACTATTTATTCATCTAAATCTCAATATAAGTCAACGGCAGCATTTCAGCAGATATGCTGGTGCTCATCCCAGCATCTGATTAGAGTGATGAATCATCAACAACCAATAGCGCTCATATGTCCCTGTACTTGTTTCTTAGCCTCATATTAGTTTAAAGTCATATTCACCCCATTAGATGACAAATATGAGAAATATTTGGTGTGTCGACAAAGCATGAAAAAAAATGCATTAAATAACTATTAAACTATTGTTTCTGTCACCACATCTAAACTAATCATCTGCCTCTGTTTGGGAAAAGATCTGTGTGAATGTGTGTGTGTGTGTGGATCTGTATATATTGAACTGGAGCTAATTATTTGGAATAATGCAACATCTTCACTTCTACTGGTCACAAGATCACATAAATCACTGGAAATGTCATTATCATTAAAACATTTCAAATCTATTAAGACATTTTTCCATCAAGTTATTATTTACAGCTCTTCAGTTTCGTTTGCTTTCATTATTTATTTTCAAAATAGCCCATGGAGTGAGTTAAAAGCAGTTTATTCAAATACCAGAGAGCAACAGGAGGGTAATAATACTCTGAAAACACTACATCATATGAGAGTTGGAATTTTTTTGTATGCATTTTTGCTTGACTTATCCTGGCTGTTTAACTCCTCTCTGTCCAAAGTCCAGGCCCAGCAGCTCACACACACACACACACACACACACACACACACGCACACACAGCCTAGAGTGGGCAGGCCTTTAAACCGGTAAGGGGCGGAGTGCGCCGAGGAGACAACCAGATTATACACCTCCTGACTGACGCTGCACGGCCAATGAGACACTTCTGAAGAGGATACTTTATTATGACAACAAGAAATCGTAAGGAGGAAGGCAGAGCGCCGGAGCAACGCGGCGCACGCTGACTTTTGTTTTAAAAGCGACAAGTATGAGACCCGAGAGGTGGGAGCGGACGGACAGCCTCACCGCAACATGACCCAGCTTTTTTAGACTAGCGGTGCGCGCTGAGTGTGTGGTCGGAGAGACAGAGGATAAAAGAAAGAAGAAGAAAAAACCCTGGTGATGAATCCGCTTTAAACCAGGTTGATTTTAAACTTGCGGATCGGATGCGAAGTGCTGCGTAAAGATGTCGACTCTCTCGCATCCGGAGACCAGGAAATTTACGCGCGGGCTCGGTAAACCCGGGACCGCCGCCGAACTCAGGCAAAGTGTCTCAGAGGTGGTGAGGACGTCCGTGCTGGTTGTAAGTACACACCTCCTCCCTCCTCATCTTCCTCCTCCTCTTCTTCTTCTTCTTTTTCTTCCCCATTAATGCCTCTATGATCAGCGGTAACGTCTGAATGGAAATCACTTGCTTTTCAAGGCAAAGGAACAGCTGACTCCAGACCAGCTGGGTTGGAGCACATGTGGGCTTTAAGGTTGAAAACTATGAGTGATTTCCCCTGAGTTGTTGTGTGTGGCAGTGAGTGGTGAGTGATTTGGAGTGAATAAGTGTGTGACAGAGAGATGGCTTGTTTTGTAATATTTTAGTTTGGGTTTTGCAAATGTAGCACATTATTAAATGCTTCTTCCACAGTTTGTTCTGTAGATCACACAGGACACCTCATGAACTTTGTAAGTTTTGATAAAGTTCCTCCAAACCTTGACCTTCATTCAGTGTCTCGTTTCCTGTAGAGGCTGTGAGGAATCAGTGCGTGGTCAAGGTGTTTTGTACCTGGTGTCAGTGAAGGCATCGGTGTCAGTGAAGGCATCGGTGTCAGAGATGACATGATACTGTACCTCCTCACAAGGGAAAGCGGTGGCTTCAATTTCATGCTGCAGACACATTAAAGTGTCCAGTGAGAGTGACATAATGCTGAATTTGACCCCCACCTCACAACATCTGGGCACCGAGGACCTGCAGCGCACCTCCTCAGTATCAGTTTCCCCCAGTTCAGAGAGGAAAAAAGGAGTCGAGCCCTTTTGTTGTGCAGGAGTCTGTGTTTGGTGTTGTGGTCCTCCGTCTTGATTGTTTCAGTTTTCCAGGAAGAAGTTGCTAGGTAACTGAAACGGACACCATCCAGGCTCTCTGTCAGGGAAATGGAATCCTGAGTCAGGATCCCAGACATTCAACCACACCTTCATATTATTTATTCATTCTCACTCTTGTGCACTGCCAGAGACGCC
>OMNW01031177.1:80163-90740 GCA_900303245.1 Selene dorsalis | reverse complement strand
AAATTAAGCTACAACAGGAAGAAGGCGGTGTGCCACTCCTGGATCAAAAACAATCTCATGGCAGACCTGTTTTTTATTTTCATGGATAAATTCATGCTGAAAATACAGTGTAACTTTAGCGCAAATCTGTATTGTCCACAATTACATTCCCCTGATTTACTATCCACATGCAACATAAGGTTCATAAACTACAAATTGGCACAGATATGCATCATAGTAGGTTGAACATCAGACTTTCATGATTGAAAGTCACACAATATGGACAAATCATTTATTTTGTATGTGTCATTTTCTACTATGATATTAATATATTGTGTCTGGAAGATAATTGAGCGACACATTGACACAATTACAAACGACTGATTTTAATAATGATAATTCAGTTTATGTATAGGCACTTTTTCTAGCACTCAAGGACACAGGACAATGAATAAAAAAGTGCAAAACAAACAATAAAAACCATAAGAAATACACAAGGAAATAAACAGGTTAAAGTTAGACAGTACAATTGTGTAACTACACAATGCAAACAGGCTCCTTGCCCACCATGTTGTAACCACCATGTGTGACAGCTTCTTGTAACAGCTGTTTGTGGCGTCCCTCTGGGAGCTCTGTGGTACAGTATTACAGATAAATCTACGCTGCCACTTTAGTGGTGCAGGTGCACGGACATGCATTCACCTCCTCTTCCATCTTCTGTTTCCCTTGATTGTCAGCAGCGCTCATTGAAGCAGGCTCAAGAGGATTTCCACTGATTACAAACAAAGAGCCAACTGAGATTAGCTGATCCTTAAAGGTTTCCAAACCACCACCACCCCCCACCTCCAACCAATTATCCCCACCGCCTACAACACATGGCTTCGATACCAACCCAGAAAAGATACTCTCTCATTTGTTTTAGTTACTGGTTTTAACTTTTACTTTCTATTTGCCTCTGTGTTTTCTGCTTTATCATGCTCTAGTTTTTGTCCTTATCTTGTTTGTCTTTGGTTCCACTTTCACACTAAAGTCTGTCTCAAACTGATCTTCAGGATAGAGGCTATTAAGATTAATCCTCCCCTCTCACTACACCTCAGTGTTTACACCTTCCTCCCAGAATGCCCTACATTAGATAATAATAACTTCCTGACCTGACACTTATTATACACTTTGCCTTCAGCAGTCAGATATACAGTATCATGCTCTTATCTGGTAACTGATTGTGTGTTTGAAAGTGAGGTCGCTGCTTTTTAATCTGCTCAGTCTAACTGGCTTTCATTGTGGGATGTTTGAGTAAATCTTCATATACGCACCATCTGTCAGACAAGTTTTTATTTTTTTAAAGCTGTGTGATAGATATAAGTATAAATATAAAAGGAAAGCAATGGACCTGGATTGATAATTAACTGTTTTCATTAATAAGCCGCACTTAATGTGTCATCTGCCTGTTAATGACTGATGAGGACTTTGTTGTTAAAAGGCGCTTTGGTTTCTTACAGTCAACTCAAGTCTCCAGCGTCCAATATACATAAATACATGGCTATTTTAACAAGATGTAAAAGATGTTATTTGGTAACTCACGATTCTGCCTCTTTGTCCAAGCAAAGATGGTAAAAGGTTTTATCTATTAGGTCACCATGACCTTGACCTTTGACCACCAAAGTCTAATCAGTTCATCTCTGAGTTAGAGTGGACGTGTACAAAATTTGAAGGAATCCCCCTGAGGTGTTGTAAAAATATGGTGTTCACAAGGCCAAAAGCAGGTTTTGTGAGGTCAGCATTCCCTTAACCTTTGACCATTTTGTCCTTAACTCCAAGAGAACATTTTGTTGTATTTCGTGGGGTCAACCTTGACCTTTGACCTTCAACCTTTGACCCAAATTCTAATCAGTTCATCCTTGAATCCGAGGACTGACATACAGACAGACTGCTGCAGCATTGGTAGCATACAGAATTGGAACATTAATATTACTTTCCACTTTGTCTTATTTAAATATAAAATAATTCAACAATATTATAACAAGAGGTTAAAAAAAAGATATATAAAGGTTATTTTGTCCTGCAACAGATGGAATATATTTCCACTTTTAGAGGAGTCTGGAAATGTCTTTCAGAATAGTGATAAATGTTGTTAAAAGATCTCTGGGGTCTTGCAAAGGTCGCTGGGTATTTTTTATTAAAATTGAATGCTTAGCTCTGTGACTAATGTTACTATGAGGGAAAATCTCAGACTACAAACTAAATACTCTTATGTTAATACAAGAAGAGCACATCTCGACCCTTATTTATTTTGATTAAGATATAACAATATGAGATATACACAGTTGGGTTAGTTCGCCTACTGAACAGTCAGAATTTTCTCATCCTCCGAGTCTTACCCCTCAATGATGTTAAACTTATAACGTTTAACCTCAGTAACATGGGCAGTTTGTGTCTAAACTATGCATGTGTATACACAGCATACACTAAGTCAGTGGCTCCTTCACAACTAATGAAACAACGCTGGACTTGTATTTGTGACTCACAGAGTGTAGCTTTTCCTCCGTGCGATGGCCTCACATCAAGCCAGTACAGGCTTGTTTTAGGATCTCTCAGCTTCCTCACTGCGTGTCAGAGCCTGGCCGTGATGACACACTCACTCTGAAATCTCCTTTACACCTGGGCACTGGGCGCTGAACCACAGTGTCATGTAACCCCTGACAATAGTCTCCACAGTTAGTGATGATGACAGCTTGTCATCGAGGTGACATTTTTCTCCCTGACCAAAACATGATGCCTGAGAATGTAGTTTCCCTGCCTCGTCCTGAATAAAAACAGTGACAAACTGTTATCGCTGTCTGAATCACAGTGTTATCACTAAGCCTGTGCTGGTTTTGGTTTCTGATTTGAATGAGGTGTTGGAGCTGTGAAAACACTGTTAGCTAAGTAACTCTCTCTTCCTGTGAAGTCCGGTTTGTATGTGGTCACCTCTTCTTCCACTGTGTGACTCTGCTGGCGGGAATGACTGTTTCCTCACTGTGCTCTTGGAAATGACATACACACGGGAGTTAAAACAATGGCTACATTATGCCACTGAGTGCAGGAAGCAGAGCACTGCTCACTGTCGCTGTAGACTGTGGTGTCACACAGCAGTAGTATAATCAATGTGTATTTTCAGTGAATGAGAATTTTGTGATGGATTAAATAACAAATCATTATGCAATTTTTTTTTTCGTTCAAGATGATGTCATGTTTATCGAACACTTTATTAGAAAGAAAACCCTTCATCGGTGTACTATCTTTGGCTTCCTGTAGGTGGTGGTAACAGCATTCATACACTGATGTTTCCTTAGAGCTTTATAATGCTCACTGCATGTGTGTGTGTGGGTGAAGATGTACATACACAAGGGTGTGGTGTCTGCTTTCAGGTGAAAACTGATTACAGAGTTGTTTCTACAATAGTTTTTTTAACGCTCCCCCCTGGATGCTTTTATTTTATGTTGTGCAGCAGTCAGCAGTTCAACATTTATTTTCCCTAAGAAAAACAAACCTGAAGTCAAGGCAACAGCATTTTATTCACCAGAGGTCACTCTGAGTATGCAGTGAGATCAGACCTGTGGTGCATCAGCTTGTCTGAGTAAACTTTTTCATTTTTTTTAATTATTATTTTTTATATTACTTTGTGTTGTGTTTATGTCCAGTAAAGCCACAGTTGGTGGGTGTGAGGGGGTGACTGCAGGCCTTCTTGGCGCTGCTTCAGACCATCTCTGCTGGTGCTGCTGCGTCAGAGGCCGTGGAAAAAGGCAGTGTTTGATTAGCGTCCTCTATTAATGATAACCCAGACCCAGCAACCTCACTCGCTGCAGCACGTAACAGAGCTGCATACAGACACAGTGCACGGTGTGTGTGCCTATGTGCATCTCTCTTCGGGTGTGTGCGGCGTGTGCATACTTTTTAATTTGTGCCTGCGTCCTCAATGCAGCATATACTTACTCTCTGCCACAACAAAGTCGAGGAAGCAGTACCCCTCAGGAAAATGGGTCGTTTTCTTCTCCTGGGATAAATAAACCATCCCAAAATACCAAGAAAAGGAAAGAGGATGTGGCCCCTGTTGTATTTGTTTTGCACCATTTTAAGATGGACAGGATAACCTGGGTGTCAGCTCCAGGTCAAAGAGAGACTAAAGTTTAATCTATGTAGTTCTCTGAGTATTCAGACAATGATCTGACTCCACTTTGTTGTGTTATGTCAAGTATTTTGGGGCTGTAATGTAAACTCAGCGTCTTGGCTTATTGAGATTCCAGGCCTATCTATGAAGCCCACCCACATGTGTAACTGTAGGGCAGTCCCCAAAAAAGTCTGCTCTCACACAAAAACACTTGAGAACCTGCTTAAATTTTTTACTTTACAGGAAATGGAGCACTTAACATTTTCAAAAGGCACTCAAGGGTTAATAGAGCGTCTGGTTTTGTGCTCCGACAGTTAAATTCCAGTTCTTCCATTTGTGCTGGTGAATTTAGGAGGAGGTCAGCATTACTCTGACAAATGCCCACAAAGCTCCCCATCGTTTTGACTGAATTTAAAGGAAAGTGGGCAGCGAGTCGCGGCTTTTGTTATGACAGAGTTTATGCACACACATCAGCAGGAAACAGCCACTTCCTTTTTGGAGTCCCTAGAGAGCTCCAGCTGGGAGCCAGCCTGGTTTATCGGCCCGGTGATGCTGGATGTGTGGGTGATGTCACTCTGGTGCACCACACTGTGGCTTCTCTCTACACCAACTTTCACACACATGCACAAATACTCCTCCCTACAGAGTCCCACAGGAGACACTGGGCATGGAAACATGACCAGCTGCGGACTTGACCTTCATCCTAGCGAGGCTTCTCAGATGAGATGCCAGCTCCTCCTGAACTCCCCTCTACTCCTCTAAGCTGTGCAGGGACATTTCTGGCTTTTATTGTTTGTCCACTGCTTGGTGTGAAACTCAAGTTGACCCTTCTGCGTCCACATGTGCTGGCTTTGATGTTTTTAATTTGGCGCCACCCAACACTTGCTGTTAACAGTTTGAAATGGCTGGATTAGTACAAGTGGTGTTATTTTGGGGACTGAAGGTCAGGGTGGGGTGTGAGGTGCAGGCAGGAGGGGTTGGGCGCTTGCTGCTGTGTCAATATGTAGCAGATGTTGTGACTGGGGTCGGTGATTTCAGGTAGAGAAGAGAGAGTTATTTCACTTGCTGTTTTACTAGGAAGAAATCAATAAGGGCGTCAGTGTGGTGTTGACAGAGATGGAAATTGAAAGATGTGTAATGACATTGCTGCTGTCGTTCACACACGAAAACCAATTATGAAACTCCTGTGCTTGTAATCACATTGGTTATATACAGTAATCTGTTGGTGGAATAGAGCTGTAAAATACTGTCTGTAAATCTTTAAAGCAATATTGCAGTTAAGTGCTCTTTAATAATAATCCGATGATTTAAAGTAAAAATGGATACAATGCTTTAAATGCATTGAATATGTAATATGATGCCAATGAATAGGGTTGATTTGAAGTCTGTGCATATTCACAATAAGTCCTGATTAGCTGATATGATTTGTTTCACTTTTTGAAATGATGTAAATGTGGTTAGTTTTCTCTGTTTTGGACAGTTGTAAAAATTGAATAGTGTCCGTCAGTGTATACTGACACTTTTATGCTGGTATATCATGGAAATGTATGGCTGTAATGAGAAGCCATAGACAATCAGCGGCATTACCAGTATGTTACGGGGGTCATATTTAATACCGTGCCAGAAATACAGCCCACTCCACAGAGTAAACCCTCACTGTGTCACAACAGTGGCAGTAATCCATGCAGCTCCAGTCACCCAGCAGTGTTTCAGTCCGGCTCTTATCTCCTTTGCAGCTGCTGCAGATTTGAGCAGTGCAGTGCAGTGTGGACTCACAGAGGATGTTCACACTTGAACTTCTACAAATTGACCCATGCTGTGCCTCAGTCCACTTTTAAACCTCCCACCCCCACCCCTGCCTTCTCCTTCCATTCTCAGCATAGCCTTTGCCTGGAGCGCCAACTCAACATTTAGCATAGCTGACACAGTCCAAGTGTGTGTACTACTAGAGGCTACAGCACCACTTCATTTGTCAGCTTCAGACATGCAGAGAATAGATGTCCGCAAGCCGAGCATAGCCAGCGAAATATGGTCCATGTCAGGAACTAACGTATATTATATTGATTATACTGAGCCAGGCAGTGCATGTGTCACAGTCACACTATTTCTAATGTAACAGTATTTTTTTTCTAGCTATATTTCCTATGTGGAGGCTTGCTGCCAGCTACTGAGACACAAGGGCAGTAGACAGAAACACTGCTACAGCTAATGATTCAGCAATCCCCTGTCTGACCTTCATAAATTATCACCAGTGGAGTTTATGGTAAAATTCATCACTCAAGAAAATGTTGGGACATCTAATCAAACTCTCTGTTGGCATCATGCCACCTTTTTTCCATTACGGCTTAAACTGAGAGTGGGTTAGGAAATATGGGAGTGATAGAACTGGATTCAAACTTATGATGTATAGCAGGTAGGAATGTGTCCTCACTAATGCTTTTGGAGACCTACCAACGTTTGAGTGAACTCCATTATGTTTGGATTGAAGCCAATGCCACTGATTTAGACTTTGATTGACATTTGATTGGCTGAAAAGGGCGGGATTACTCGGAAGCTCACATGATGCACAAACATGGGTGTCACATGTCACCTCAGACCCGAAACCCCTCTTAGATGTTTTTTTTGTCTTGTCCTTATCTATTAAACGAAGGCAATCTTTCAAAAAACAAAGATATAAAAGGCATCACTAGTGCTGCAAGTTGAAATTACCACCATTGTTTTTTTAGGAAATTCCACACAGCGCCTTATGGCAGCCTCTTTACATTGTTGCAGACAGGTCTTTACATGCACATGAAGAATTAGTGTCCTGAGGCCAAAAGATTTACGATCACCAGCTGTGACACTTCAAACAATGTCTGCCTGTAGTCATGCGTCACTGTCCATTTTGTCCAGCTCCTGTTAATGTTGGTGCTCATTAAGTAATAATTGGCAAGAGCAATTGACAGCTGTTCATGAACATGGACAAACATATTTGCTTTTGGTGAGATGGCTGTAAATGTATAGCATAGGAGATTTTTATATTTTATCTATGGTATGAATATATCCAGTGTAATGTAAACATCTGGGATTATGCCGAATCATGGCAAAAGCTTTGACTGGACTTAAGGACCAAAAAAGGAAATGTGCTGCTCTGGCCTACATAGCCTCAAAAAGTGGATTTATGACTTTGCAGTTTTACCAGTTTTACACCAGACTGCTTCTTGTTATTCTATATAGTAAGCCTAAAATCCCTGTTTTCAGAGACGGACGGATGGAGAGTGGATCAGAGGTGTGAGAAGGAGGATCAAGCAAAAGACGAAAAATGTATTTCCTAACAGATCGATTCGGCGTAATCAGAGTCTTGTCCCCGCTTTCCCCCAGTCTCTCTCTTGCTCGCTCTCTCCCTCTCT
This sequence comes from Selene dorsalis, assembly GCA_900303245.1. Lineage (NCBI taxonomy): Eukaryota > Metazoa > Chordata > Actinopteri > Carangiformes > Carangidae > Selene > Selene dorsalis. The sequence goes on along the minus strand of OMNW01031177.1, from coordinate 83,225 downwards.
CTCTGACTGAATCCCCTCATCTGCGGGCTCAGCTGCTCCCCTCTGCAGCTCATCTCATCGTACACTCGAATGTAGTTCAGTGTGTCAAGCACTGCTGAAATATTAACACAACAGCAAGCAGGAATGCGTGCAAGCGTTTATGGCTTAGTGCACCATCATGATGTAAGGGAGCACTTCACTTTCTCCAGACGTGCACACTTGTCTTTGTATGCCATACAACCTCATGAAAGAATGAAAGATTTCTCTCCAAAAGGAAGTTTCCAGACAGATGCCAGCTTGATTTTGTCACAGAGTCGAACATTATCAAAGTAAACAGCTGCTGCAGTGGGGACGTACCACAGGATCTTGTGCATGCCTGTGTGACAAGTATGATTTTTTTTTTTTTCTTGACATTTCCCAGTGAGGACTTAAGGGGTCTTTGAGTGTGAGAGTTGCAGCTGCAGGAAGGGAAGAGACAGTGATAAATAAACCAAAATGAACACGGCTCTGTTTCCTCGTCTCCTCTCCTTTTCCTCATAATCAGGATGTGGAACACGGGCAACTGCAGCAGGCAGATAGCACATGTCCATCTGTGTCTGTCCGGTAAATGATTTTAATGCAGCTCTGACCCACATTTGGATTCATATACTACTAATAATAAGGATTTTCTTCTGCACAGTGACAGTGAAGTGTTTTTTCCAGCTGTTTTTCAAAATATAAAATTTTTGCTTTTATCTTTTGTCTTTCTGTTCCCAGTGCAGAGACGCATTAACTAAAGGCCAGTGAGTCATTCCCTGGCATTTCAAAGAGCTTGTGTGTGATCAAATTTTGTCATTCCACTTCCAATATATCTGTGTGTACTTGGCAGAGCGGGCAGCTTGTGATCAAGCAGCAGCTTATCTTTTATAAAAAAAAAAAAAACTCCCTATTTGATGTCTTGTCCTGTAAGTTTGAAATCCTCCCATGTCCTTGGTGTGTTTTGTCAACAGAGATTTCTTTGAGGCTTGAGTCAGGTCACTGGGTTGTTTCATGGGATTTGGACATTTAATTTTCATTTTAATAAATGTTTGGTGCATTTTTTTTAGTTTAGTTTATTAAAGAATTATTGGACTGGCTTACAATATTTCTGTTTATGCTATCTTTTTTATATATTACATGGGTTTCTTACTGTTGGATATTACATGGCATCTATTCAGTGTGATTCATCCACTTGTTCTGCCATTGGCTCTGGTTTCTCAGCTGAACTAAATAAGCATTCAGCCATATTGCTGTTTGCCTGACCATGGAATCAGGTTCTCCCTCTGGATATAAGACTTCATTTTATGTAACCCATTTATTTCACAATTATTCATCCTCCCAACAGGGGTCTCATTTTGGGAAGTTAAAATTAGAGGGGTTAATTCATTTCTTGTCTAGTCAAAGCTGCAGTGTGACAATGTGAAAACAAAAAGCTGGAAGATATAGGGTGGAATTTGGAAATGAACACACTCACAGGGGCTCAGAGGAGCAAGTGACTGAGTAAGTGAGACAGACGCACATGCAAGCCTGCGCTGCATCGGAGCTCAGCATTGGTTGAAGCTGCAGCAGAGCTCACACAGCATCCTTCATCCCCCCCTATCACTTGTTCTCCGCTCTACCTCACTCACTCACTGTATCTCGTCTGCTGACTGAGGTATTCCTACAGGCACAGACTGGATCTGCGAGGAATAACAGAGAGACGCTTTTCCAGTGTGTGAACAAATTCACTCTCCAGCCATCCTCCTTGGCTCTGCCTCTCTGGATCCTTTTGCCCAGGACACCAGTGTTTCCTCCCTGGGTCAGAAGCTGTGGATTTGTGGGTCAGAGTTAAGTCATGGACCAGGCAGGAGCAGGGGACGATCGAGGAAACTGGGTCACTGGCAGGCTCTCCTGACTGATGCCTGTTTGGACCTGGAGGAATGGGGTGCACCACCAGCACGGTTGTGTATGATGGGCTACGTACTGTGTTAGAGAGGAACTGTAGTGGTTACATCTGTAAGGGAGCAGCTGAGCCCATTGGGCCATCTGAGGCTGAGCGAGCGCTGAGTCGGAGAGAGTCGCGTGTGTTACCAACACCAAGAGTATTTAAGGTGTGTGTGCTGACAAAATATGTGTCTGTGCTGTTTATTTTATTCAAATTATATAGTTATATAGATATAGTACATATTAGAGCTGCAACTGAATATTATTTTTTGTCATCACTTATTATTTTTGCTTAAGATCAATTAATTATTTTGTTCATGAACATATCAGAAGATAGCAAGAAAAGCATATTGTTGCTTACAAAGAAGAAAAAGAAAAAAGCTGTAACCTCCCATAGTTTGCAGTGAATGTTTTTTCATTTTGCCCTGATAAAAGAATCACAACAATTAATTATCATTCATTTTCGGTTGAACAACAATCGATTCATTCATCATTTTTTTTAGCCCTGAACTTAACATTATAAAAGAGTAATTTAATCACAGAGCACATTCCCTGCTCAATCAGCCGTCTCATAAGCTGTGAGTAGTTGCAGCAGTAATTTAAAAGGTGATTGGAAAAAGGAAAAGCTGCAAATCCTTTTATATTAGAGACTATAAGAGGCTGTAAGACAAGTGTTTATGGTTCTTTAAATAAATAATATAAAAAAATTAATGAAATAAATACAGTATACTATACAGTGTACAGTGCAGTGCACAGAATCTTGTTTTAAATGCCTAAGAGATCCCCAGCTATATTGTCAGTGTTGGGCAATTGCAGCATTTAATCTGAATTGTGTATGCTGCATTCCTCCCACGATTTCCTCTAAGACGTGCAAAATGCAGGGTATGAATATGATTAATGATTTAGATAGCTTTAATAGCATGTGCAGGTTCAGTTAGTGTTCAGGACACAACCTTATTTTGACACAAAACTACAGATGTTTTTTTACTGGCTGGATCCAACAACCACTACAATAATAGCAACCATCCTCATCCTCAGCCTTCAGCCATGTGAATATTTATCCATGAGTGTTAGCAGTAGCCTATAAAATGTAGGGCAGTAGGAGGGCTGGATCTTGCCTCTCGCTAAGCACTGCATGGGTT
>OMNW01031177.1:60098-79977 GCA_900303245.1 Selene dorsalis | reverse complement strand
TAACTACTGTATGTGTGTGATTTCTCCTTCCCGTCGCTGGTTCATCAGATTCACAGCAGAGGGCTGAGCGACAGTGGCCCATGCAGCCTGAGAGCAGGGAATTAGGTCAAGGGCATGGTTCTCTTGGCTCAGGGATGGTCTTATCATCCAGACAGGGTCAATTAATCCTCTGTCAGCATTTCGCAGTCTTACAAATCAATTGTTAAATGTGTGCAGGGGATGTGATATGTTTGACACATTTTTGATGATGGATTGACTTTAGTCAAAGCTTTGAAACTGACAAAAAGCGGTAAACTGCAACTGAACTAGTTAAGGGAATAATATATGAGAAAATTATAGAAATGGAGAACATAAATTTGATGCAGTTCCCTAATTTGCATTCAGGTCATTGAGTGAATTGGGCTTAAACTTCACTTTTCTGTAGTGTTTACTTACGCACCGTGAGACAGAGTAGAACACTCCCTCCAGAAATCAAGTTTGTCGACCGCAAACTTCTCTAGTTGTAGCGACTTCAGCACAGACAGCCAGATAGCAAAATACTGCTGTCTTTGTACTACTTAATACTTCATCAAGTATTCATCATACAAATAGGGTCCCATCACACGAGGCATCAAACACCTGCTATAGCTTTGTCTGGTTTGCATTCACAAAAGATGAAAACAGAACTCACCCGCTCTCCTCCAACCGCTTGGAAAGTCCTGACAAGTCGATTACCGAATGCATCAGTGTTCCTGTCCGTCTTCCCTATCTGTTTCTAACAATAACTAGCGAGTGTTGACAGGGAAATTAACACAGTTGCTCAAACTATCACAGTCAACAAAGTGTGCCTGCATTTTTGGAACTAAAACTTTACTTTCTACTGCATTCGGTAATCGACTTGTTAGGGCTTCTGCATTAGCTGCTGGAGGAGAGTGGGTGAGACCATGGGATACACTTATGTCGGAATATCCCTTTATGGTCAGTCAGGTGAACTTTTGATCAGCCTTAGCTGCTTGCTGAAATGCTATCATTACAAAGGTTAGTTTTAGTTTTCCAAAGATAAGATAACTTTTCTCATGAAACTACACCAAATTGGTACCAATTTAGCCAGCTACGCTAAATAGAAGTTTACTGACTGACTCCTAATAGGAGCTAAAATAGTTGGCTTAATTGCTTAAAACATTTATTGCCTACATATATGTTTATTAATGATTAGGAAAGAGGGGGAATTGTAGCCTTAAATCTTTATTGACATGTTTGACATATATGACTCCATAACACATAGGCTAGCCTATCCACCTCTTTTTTTTTGGAGGTCACACTGACCTCAGGCTATTTCCACAGGAATATCTAAAATTTTGCAGTATAAGTGCTGCTATGGGGTGACATAGTTCTCTGTTTTATTTTTCATCACATTTTGCACCTTTTTAATCCACTGGGCTTGGTTATAAAAAGTCATAAACCATTATTCTTGACCTTTTAATTCCTTCTGATTGCAGCAGTTCATTATTCTGAGAAATTGAAATAGAATGGTGTTAAAGGCTAAGCTCACATTTACACACACAGTCAGAGACAAAGCTGCCTATGGGAGGCTGATCTCTACTCTGTGGGCATGGACTAAGCAATTAAATGGCTTGCATTGGTTGTTCTAGTTCTCTCTTGTTTTGCTTACTGATTACAAAAGCTTGGCCTTCTCCTTCCTCAACGAAATTCAGATCTCATTCTCCTGAAGAGGTGATCTGCCTTTAAAAATGCAAGCTATTGATTTGATATAGTACAGCTATGTGTAAGATGTTCTAATTGGACAGTGTCATCATTCTTGTTCTAAACAAAAGTTAGCAAAACATGAATAGGTATAAACCTAGCAAATGTATGGACCATGCCTGTACGGATATTCCCAGGGTGCTGTTTGTGAAAAATGTCAGTCAGAAGTCCAGGACAGACCGACCATATGAGTTGTCCTTTCCCCATCTGCACATATGAGAGTTGCGGTCATATAGAATAACACAAAAGGTCAAATGCAAAGTTAACATGCCACAATTAATTTCCCGTTTCAGTACCGAGAACAGCACCTGGCCAGGCATGCAACACTAATTAACTTAAGTATTAATAGAAAATAACCTCAAAATGCCACGGCACAGCAAAAAATAAACGGGTTATTGACACAGGAGCAGGAGTGCTGACAATGAAAGTCCATTTCTGATTTAATTGTTGTTATTATAGACAGTTTCATAGTCAGATTAGCCATCTGGAGCCAACTCATTGGTGAGCTCGTCAAAAAATCCAAATTGCCAATATTATACATGTGTGATAAAAGCCCTGTTGAGAAATAGAGGGTTTCTCTACACTGAGGACCTTTTATTAGAAATGGCTTCAGAAAGGGATGAGTTTGTATTAATTTGTAATCCCATGAATTTAATGTGGCAACAGGAGCAGATGAAAACAAGGCATCATACTGAAATATAGTTATTTTCTATACATGATATACATTATACATTATTATACATTTTATACATTATATTTATACATCAGTAAGAGTGAATTCGAACTAAACACCTCCCTGTTACACAAGTCTGCCTCAAATAAAGACCTATTACCTTCTGCAGTTTGAGGTAAATCTAACGTTCTGCTGACCAACCAGTGGTGTAACTTTATCACTCACTCACTCACTCACTCACTCTGGCTCTATCAGAGGAATGATGTTACAGAGCAAAGACAGGGAAAGTGGTGAAGCCAGCAGACCCATAGATGAAAGCGTCTTTCATCCAATGATATTTTGGGAGTAATGCTTCCAACTTGTGTCTAATGAGCCAATTACTGTATGTTTATAAGTTCCTTGTGTTGGGGAGGTGATGAAATACCAAACCAAGCCTGCATGTCATCAACCAGAAACTGTTAACAGATTAAGTCCATTTCGATAGATGACTAATACTGTCTCTTCCTTTTTAATGAGGCTGTTTCAGTTTAAAAATAAACAATAGAATATTTAGTTCATGAATAAAAGACTAAATAAATATACAATGTAAAAATAAGACAGGATGTTTTGATTTATTAACGTATTTATCCTGTTTAGACTACTTAAGAAAATTTCTCTTTCTCTAGTTTTTTTTATAAATGAAGTCCATCATATATTACCCTCATATTATATCAAATTTTGTTGCTTTGTTGCTTTTCTATTGAATATACCTCTTAAGGAGAACATGACGAATGGCCAGTGTTACACACAAACTGCGTTCACCCTCACATCCCCGAGGACTTGAGACGACTAACACGATCACCCTCCTTGCAGCTTTCACGTCTTGGCCTAATGGATTTACAATAAAACGACAGGACACTTTGTTCTGCTACAGGGCTGTTTTTCCTGGTGATTGACCCCTGCTCATGAGACGTTGCAGATATCCTGAAGTTGCTTTAAGGGTTTCAGACTTCACAGTATTGATGTGTTTGTTTGTGCATTTGTGTGTGTCTGTGTGTGTGTGTGTGTGCTGTTCACTTGCTGACCAGGACCATTATCTCCAGCACTCAGGCTCATGTGTTTAAAAGACACTCTTTGATTTTCCTACAGATTCCTGGGAGGCATCATTTGTCATATTCAATTCTCTTAGTTACATATAAGGTTTGTGTTGATTGATAAAGCTGTGACAAAGTTTCGCAATAGCATTTAGTATTGTAACAACAATAGATTCAAACTTTATTACTCAGTGCTGTCCTATGATTATCCTGTTATTGCTGATGCTATTGTTTCTCACATCCTACTGTCGTTGTGTTATTAAGAGGGAGCGTAGACATAACCTGGTGTCGTTGTAATCTCCATGTTAAAGCCTCATTTGCAAAACTCTCTTGGGAATGGAATGAAATCAGGCTGCAGGATGGTGGGTCCTGGTGCTGCTGCTGCTGCTGTAGCAGGGTGTTGGCGGGTGGGCCGTGTTTTTGTTCCATTCCAGGCTACACCCTGTTTTGCTTTGGCTCATGCACATAAGACCCAGTGATTGCATCAAGCGGTTGTTATGTAACTTAGAAGTCCCATTGCAGTCGTGTCCACTCGACTTAATAGTGTTTTTAACAATTATATTTTTATTGGGAGATGACAGCAAAATCAAACACTGTACAACAAAACCATAAAGAGATAACGATGTAAACAGTTACACAATGACAACAACAACAAGCAACAACACAAAACAAAATGAAATAGGGAGAGAAAAGGGACAATGAATCCACCACTCCTCCCAAAGTTACGACAGTACAACACGATGTTGTTTACTCAGTATATTTGAAACTGTAGTATACTGGACAATTTTGAACCAAATGACACCCCATAGTAAAATTGCATGAGGGTTTATATCATCAGGGATGGAGATGTTAAAGGAGTTTTACAGTAATCCAGAACAAATTTGGCCATGACCCAACATTTTTATTTAATGTATGTGTTTTATTACATATAAATGAATCACATAATTTGACACTCGTGCTAGAGGATATGATAGTAAATGCAAATGAATTCTTTTGTCAGTGTCTACTCACAGTATTATAATAAAAAGAGTCAGTGATTATGCAAAATTAAAGCCAACAAAACTCTCAAGTGGCCACAGAGAATAATAACAAAACGTCTAAATGAATTACATCTCAAGAGATGACATTTTGTTTGGTGGCTTCACACCCAGTTGCAAACATCTGAATCACTACCCACATCTGATTTGTTCAGCAATTCATAATGATCAGGGGACGTTGTTTTATCCCTGTGTGCTCTTCTCAGAATCCCATGCAGGAACAGCACTGCAGTGTGTAGGCTAGTCATCAAGGAAACACCCTCATTTTGTACATATATGCTATTTATTCATTTGCGCTATGGGAGTAGCATTTTAAACTGCGTTTGACCAGAAGGCACTTTCTCCAAAACATCCTGTTGGTCTGCTGCTGGCAACCGAAAGTAGTTGTTGCTCAACACAAGTGTTTGTTCTGCCACTAAAAAGGGCTCCGTTGGCCTTCCTGCTTGCACCCAAGTGCCAGCTGGCACCAAGGAAATACATTTGTATTGGTTTCCGTGGAACGGTCTGAATTTCATTTGAAGGACCAACCCAAAGAAAAGTGAGCACTGTACCACACTAATGTGTCGTTATCAGCCACATGGGAATAAAGCACCAGGGCTGCTGCGTGGAGAGGAAGTCCCTCTGAAGTTATCTCGTATTGCCGCAGACTTGAAATGTCTGGGAGAGGAAGTCCAGCATGGTACAAACTTAGAGATCAAAGTCAAGCGTAAAGTGGCATTACTCTATATGCGCAATTAGCTACATAACAGGAAGTGTCCAATGACACCAGTGGGTCATTGCGGCCTCAATGCTTTAGTGTAGCGTGAGTGGATAGGCCACTAAAAATAGTAAGTTGTTCTTGCAGAGCTTGTTGGACAGAATGCAAAATAACTCCATGAATTTGATTTTGGATCAGTGTTACAGTGCTTAATCATAGCATCAGGGAGTGTCACAAGGTAAACATTCATGTGTTTTACAAAAACATCTGATAAAGCTCTGTCCAGATTTGTGGTCAGGGGAAGTGAGGGAGGGAGCACAGTGCATTATCTGTAGTGAGCATTCTACCCTCTGAAATATAACAGACAAGTTGAAATAACATGTGGAATCTTTCATGTATGTTTCTTCCTTCATTTGTCAGGTTTCTGGAAAGCATTTACTCTCTACGCTATTTAAAGGGACTGACTGAAAAGCAGGCAGTTATCTGAGACAGGAAATATGTGACTGATGCTTTAACCTGATGCAAAGGATTAGCTAATATCTCTTATACACACACAGACAATCTACATGAATTCAGGTATGCCTCTCTTGGCTTTTGCCGGAGGGTAGTTCACATCAAGTCCTTCACAAAGACCTGCTCTGTCAGCTTTTATTAAGCTGTTAGGATGTGGCTTTATGATGCGCCAAACTAGAGGGGACCTGGTCTTCTGTCAAAGTAGGTCTCCCTTCTGAATAGGGTAATTCCCACAGCTCTGCTCTCAGTGGTTGGTTGCAGGTTAAAATAAGGTGAAACTGTGGGAGTGTCGCAGTAGCCTAGTGTTCTCATACCTTATACTGTAAACATCACATCTGAGGGTGGGTTTTGGCTGCTGACCTCTATTGGCAGTCACATTCCCTTCTCCGCATTGTTGCTGTCTCTGTCTTTACAATCACCTTCAAATAATGGCCAAACACAAAAAGCTGAATTTTCACTTTGAGATAGTAAGGAGAAACTTAAATTTATGGAGAAACTAATTTACACAATGACAGGAGACATTTCGCTTCTACCAAAGGTGAAAAAACAGCTCTTCTTTAGTAACATGTTATATCTTGTTGTTTGAGTGTTACAATAGTATTCAAGCCTTCAACTCCAGTGTAAGATGCTATATGTCATCACTTGCCCTAGGTGTTGTTGGTGGGGCAATATCTTCACCATTATGCTTCATTTTCTACACTGCATTACTTGTTAAATAAAAAAAAAATTACCAATACCATTCCCTGCAAAATCCACATTTTTAATGTAGATTGAGGCCAAAATCGAAAGGAGGTATTTCAGTATTTCACATAGCCAGGGGCTACTGTTTTCTGTAACCAGTCAACTGTGATAGGTGGAATTTGAGAAGAGGTGGGGGGTGTTTAGGTTTTGCATGGAGGGCAGGGAGGGGTGGTCGAGGTCTCATAAATACGTTAGGCCACGGATGGACTGTAATTAGGGCTGAAACTGACAGATATTCTCATTATTTATTCCTCTGCTGTTTGTCTGTTTTATCGATTAGACTATGAAATATCCATAAATTGTGTTAAAAATGCACAGAGATGTATTCTGTTGTATATTTTTAAAAAAGCAGATCATTACCTTCGAAAAGAAAACAGACAGTATTTCAATTTTTTTTTGGTCATGGTTTTTACAAAATAAAACAGTGTTTTATTATTGAAAGATTAGCTGTTCATTATTGTAATGTCTGGGTATTCATAGAATAAACTCATCTTTAGGAGAAATATTCCAGTTTAAAGGTTTAATTCACTGTATTGTGACAGATTACACATTGTATGATCTTAATATTTTACATCCTGCTGGGTAATGATTTCAATATCCATTTGACTGTTCTATGTTATTCTGTGTAAATGATCTTTTTTGTGTTATTTGTTGATATGAGTAAAAAAATATTCTTAATGCCATATTGATTACCAATGCCTGTGTGGGGCCCATGGGGGCATGTGACACTGGGAGGGGAGCAGCTGCCCTCCCCCTCGCCTTAAGCTCAGAAGCAGGCGTGAAAAAATAACATCCTCCCCTGCTGTGGCCCACCGAGGAATCTGTAGGTCGGGCCCGCGCCTAGGTGGGTTGACTGGGGCTGTGTCATGTCGGAATGCCCCTCCAGCAGTTGCATCAACAAGCAATGAGACAGAAGCCGAGCCAAATCTCAACTCTGTGATTACTAACAGTTTCTGTCTCAGCCGCTGTCCGTCAGAGTGAGCAGGCCAGCAATGAAAACTTAGAGGATTCATGGCAACCACAGTTTGTGACTAATCTGACATACTCAGAGAGAGCTGAGCGCTCTCTTCTTCATTCTTTCGCCTTTATCTCAATTTACCCACATCGTTTCTGGCTCGCCTGCTACAATCTGATGAGCTCAGTATGGCATCTTATCTGTAATGTTTACGTGGAAGTCACGAGTTGTGCGCTCAGACTGTACTTATTCTGCAGATTCTTGACAGATTTCTTTATATATCCGCCCTCGTGTGACTGAAGTACCTTTTTGTTGTCTCATTCTTTTCTAGTTTGTTGCTCCTGGTGATATTGAAGCCGTCTCTTATTTCAGCTGCCACACACAAGGTGTGGACAGTCTCTGACCGGACTGTAATACTTGAGGAATGTGTATCTTTTGTTTGCCTTTGTCAAGCCTGTGTCAGTGTGCAGGTGGATAGTGTGGGGTCTGATAGCTTCATTGTCTGTGTGTGACTTAGTGTGTGTGTGTGTGTGTGTGTGTGTGTTTTAGGGGGTTTAACTCCCCCAGGCTGCACAGCTGAGTGTAGGAGGAGCCACCTTCTGAGCCTGGGTGTGAGTCCACTGCTCCCAGTCACAGCAGTCTGAGGAGGGAGGGTGAGAGGGAGTGAGCTTCAGTCTGAGAAAGACAGTCAGAGACAGAGAGAGAGAGGCAGAGACTTCCCAAACTTTATCCAGCGCAAGGATTTCTCTCTGTCGGACATGCTGGCTGACCGCCTCTCTTTGGGATCTAGCTCGGAGATATTTGACCACAGCTGTTGACAATGCAAGGAAGGGCTAGTAAAGCTCCAAAGAAGGAGCTTGTCATTGAGAGTCCACAGCAGTACAAGAGCTTGGCTGCAGCTGAGGCTGAGGTAGACACAGTGCCACAGGTGGTGGTAAGTCATTCAAGGACTTCATATACATATAGTGTAGATGTATAAGGCTTGTTGAAAAATCCGCACTGGTTTGTCAAAGCTGTTCTGATGTATAAGTCCATCTCAGAGTGTACAGTGCTGTAAATGTTAACTACAGTCATAAAGTTGCGAAGCAGGTGCCAGGTGTTTTGTTGTCTCCTTCACTATATGTAACAGCACCAGCTCAAAGTCAAAATCTGCAGCGTTAGCAGCGGCTTAGAGGAATGTTGAACTTCACCAGCACTTGGGAAGCAGCAAGCCGTTTCCTCATGTTCGTTCTTAAAGATTACCTTGGCTTGTAAAATGTTTTATGTGGCTCAAAAGTCAACCCTTAAGTCAGTGGATCGTTTAGTGCCCTGCAATGATGGTGTCCGGTGGCTGGGACCGTACGGAGCCATCTGAGCTGTCAGCAGCAAAAGATTTGATGTATCAGTGAGCAGGGAGGCACTACACAGCACCATTGTTTCAGTGCTGTGAGAGGGTGTAGTGATGGGAGGAGTGGGAGCTGCAGTGAAACAGCTGCTTAGATTGCTGTGGAGAGGGAGTGGAGGGGATGGCTTCATGCATTTCAGTTTAATGCCATTTAAAGTAGGACTGACTGATTTACAATACAGATGTGGAAGGATGGCACATTTTTGTTTTGTTTAGTTTTTTTTTCTCTTCTTTTGAACTGTGTTCAAAGTTGTTCAACAACAAAAGCACTGTGGCCTGACTGAGGGAGTGGGGATGACAGAGCTTTTGCTTCTGAATGCTCATTTTCTCACTCGGTGCTGAATGCACTGTGTGGTTGACCACCTTCAGCCTCTGACAAAGCAGTGTGGAAAAGCCCAGAGGGGTTTGAGAGAGAAACAATAGTCAGCAACAACAGACTCCATCACTGGTGGGAAGAGGGCACAATCCTTAAAATGGGGTCAAATCTTTTGGCAGCTGCGTTATTAAAAATTCAGAATTGTCTGGCCAGTGAAACTGCAGGGGGGTTTAAGTGAAGTCTCTACCTCACCAGGTATTTGGAGAATGCAAGCCTCTCTCCCTTTGTTTTTATGTGAGGGAGTTTAACGTCCCAAGGCTTAAATCCTGTCATTCTCCCCTCCGATGCCTCCCTGGCTCGTCAGTGTTTGATTGTTTTTTTTTCTGGATTACAATGCATCTGCGTACCTGATGTTCTGTATGGTATCAGTGTCTTGTACAGGATGTCTGGCTGCTTTTAGAGATGCAGAGATTTTAGGTATCTGATCGAGCGAGACGCAGACATACACACAAACGCGCCTTATCTCTCCGGCATCCTTGATTCCTTCCTAATTTACCTGTCCTGCTTGCTTTAATCTCTGTTCTCTCTTGCTCTCTCTCTCTCTCCTATGGTAGAGGGTAAATAGTTTGTTGAAGTGAGTAGTTCATTTAACTTTAACTACGTTTGTGTCGGGTCCAGATGAAACTGTGAATAAATGACTGGCTGATAAAGTCACAACCTGCTTCAGCTGGCAGACTCGGTGGCACCATCTCCACTCCGCTCTCTCCCGGTCCTCGTCCTTGAGACTGATACAAACTTGCTGCCCCCCTCTCTGTTCTCGCCGCGAGCTGGTGCTCTGTTATTAACAAACCATTTGCCAGAAACGTGTGTTTAAGCAGGTCAACATCCATGACGCTCCCTCTGAGATCATGCAAGTTTTATCAGTCCCAGATGTGAGGCGTGCTGTCGCTCAGCCCTGCTGCCTGCCCATGTGTCACTGCTCATTTTCAACTTCTCGGACTCTCCGGCTCTTACGTGCGTCCTCCTGTCCCATCAGCTACAAGTGTTGACAGCTTGTTTTCCATCTGAACCTTTTTTACTGTAACATCATGCAGACTTTTTGACATGATGTACCATCAGTCTTTAATCACCTTCTGATAGTATATCCACATCTGCTCTTGAACGTCAGCCACAAAACATAACGTTTGCAATCTCAGGCTATCATCAGTTATCATCCATCCCTGATTGCAGATTCTTGTTAAGTACACTAAAAGTAAAAGAGGATGAAGGAGCTTTGTTTTATTCTGTCTGTATGATTGTTACGTATTTAGTGCCTCTAATTGAAGGGGAGTGTGATTGTTTCCTCCTTCACATCACACACGTCATGTTTGTTTGTTTGTTTACTCTCACGGAGGAATAAGTTCATCAAAAACCTTCTCACTCCAGTGCTGGCTGTATTTTCTCTGAGCAGATGGAGCCCTGAGAGACTTATCATGGTGTATCTAACAAATAGCTCTGCATTATATATGTATGTGCTTCACCTGTTTTAATTTGATTGATCAGCTGAGTACCCAGTAAACAACTGCATCTGAGTATAACAGCATAAAACTTGATGTGTACACTGATGAAATTCCCTCTTAATGTACTCGCAACTTGCATTGCCATTCCAGTGAATTGCATGCTTCGCTCAAGCAGCAGATGTTTTGACTAAAGACGTCATTGCCCTGACATTGCTTTAACCTCTCCTCCTTTGCTCCCATTGAATGTTGAATTCATTTTCACTGTACACACTAGTCCCTAGTTGCGAGCATATTCAGGACTGTAGTGTGTTAGTTATGAGGTTTTTACCAGATTAGAAGCTTTTTTTCAGCCTATGTAGCATGTAACCCTGACTCTATCCCATAAAGAGTGTAAGTCTGATCTGTAGTGACTCTGTGCTGACAGGGAGTGAGTAGGTTTGTACTATTAATCAACCTCAATTCCACTCCCAATCAGTAAATTATACTTAATGAATGTCTGATGAATGTCTGATGACAGGAGAGTAATGAATTGAGTAGAGATTGACAGTGTGCAGGATCCTCTGGTTCTTTCACTCCCACTGTTAACCATGAACTGCAACATGTTGAGTTTGTGTCAGATCTGAGGTTTTTGTGGCGCATCATTACTCATCTTTCTCTCTTTCTCTGTTGTTTCTCTACTGGATCTATCTAAGAAAGTCATTTTGGAAATGACAAGCACCTACTATTGGTCTTCATTAACCCTGAATGTTTTTCAATGCTTGTTTTGTTACTTTTTGGCAGGCTTACACTTGCAAACTTACAACAACAATGACAGCAATGACTAAGAGTGCTTCTTCTGTGTTCTCCAGGTAAAACCTAAGGTGATCGAGCCGCTGGACTATGAAAATGTGCTGGTGCAAAGGAAGACACAGATCCTCAGCGATGTCCTCAGAGACATGCTGCAGTTCCCCCTGGAGGACTTTGAGGTAAGTTTCACACACACCCCGATTTATTCATGTTTTGCTGGGATGTGTCACATTCACACTTGAAAAACTGGTGCAAAAACTAACCCATGTAAATATGGCTCTGGGTATTGCAGCTGGGAATACTGGTGAGGCATAAGGTGGTAACTATGGAAAATGTTAGTGGCGGTGATAATACTGCCAGTGGTAGGGCTTTGATTTCCGGTGCTGTGTGGAAAATGAGGCACACAAATACTTTGAGTTAATGGTAGAAATTATACAGTTCGACAGCATATACAGTAAGTCATGAAAAGCTTTTTTTTTCAGATTGTGCTCTATCGCCATACAAGGTCAAACTATTTATTGTTATCTGTCATCCATCATTATTTACCCACCCACTTGAATGTTTTCTTTGTTGTATTTGTTTGGCCTTTGCAGCCTTTTCCTCCAGCCCAGGCGTGGCCAGTGTTGTGAGTCCTGGGTGGGGTCGTTCGCAGAGGTTTTCCTTTTGTTTACATCCTTGCACGCTGTAGGGAGAGAGGGGTCGGAGGTCATATGTTTAATTGGATAATTCTGTCTCCTATGTTGTGACAGAGCAAGTGTTATCTCCAGCCACACTGTACAGGACGTACGCTCTCTCACACTTTCCACGTCGAGGGAATCTGTGAATGGAAATCTGGCTCAGCGTTGGTATTTCAGGAAATGTCACTTCTTCTTTGAAGGATGTTTGTACCGTAGAGTGTATTATCAAATCTGACCCTGCCACTCTGTCTTACCGACCAGTGGGAGTTTTACAAAGCCTGAGCTTTTATTGCTGTGAGATAGGTTTTAGTTTCAACGACCATGAGGGTTTAAACATCTTTTGTCTCTTTAGCTTAACTTAACTTTTTTGTCTCTAATATTCTCATTCAAATAATACACATTTTTGTTTAAATCAGTACTCATACATTATACTTTGTGTTGGCCACCAGCAGCAGCTCCTTCACAAATCCTTGTTTGCCACTGAAAACACTGGCATTTTATAGATATTAAAGGTAATTTGTGAGCATTAAAAGCTATATACTCATATAAGGTAGACTCACATAATCACACAACAGCAATATTAATATACCTTTCACATCAGAGTTATTATATCTATGGTGTTAAAAGGGTGGTTTTTCTTTTTTCTTTTGTAAAAATAATGTTTTGCAACTAAAACACTATAACCCAGTTAACCAAAGCTGGCACAAATGCTGATTAATTGCTCAATGGTGTATTTAGAGCAATTTTAACTTACCTTTTAGAGGATTCTCAGTCTCTTCGCTGTACAAATTCTCATTATTGAGAGACAGCAGGATGGAAAAGGATAAAAAGAGTTTCTAGCTTTGGGTTTGGCGCTGGATAAAGTCTGGGATTGTTACAGTTTGAAAGGCCTGGCAGCTGGGTGCTCAGTTACAGCGGGGCAGCCTTGACTCGGCCATCTCTTGTATCACACGCTTCCAGCCCGCTGCTATGAACATAACATACCAGTTTTACACACAAACAGTACGTTGTCAGGGGCAGACAGGTGATTCTGACTGAGAAACATAAAAAACACAGGAGGCGCAGTGATTGAACCCAACATCTGTTTCAGCCCTGCCAGACTAGCAAGGGTTTAATCAGCTTCTGCGTCAGGAGGGGGGGCGTTCAGTGTTTGGTTCCTCTAGTGAAACGGGTGCAGTGGCCACTGTGTATTCATACAGATAAACCTCAGTATGAAAGGAGTCAGTGCTAAGTATAGACAGCTAAAACACAGCCAAAACAGACAGAAAGAGCTCCTCTGTCTGTGTTATTTTTGTATAAATCCTGTTTTTGGCTGTTCCTCAGTAGACGCAGCTATCAGGTCTCAACCTTATCACAGCCCCACTTGCACATCAAAAGTCACGTGTTGGTACTGTTCTTTTGTGAGCCAGTCTTCGTATGATCTCCATCTGGTTTTCATCTAAACGCTGCTGGCATAAGACAGTTCTGTGCAGATCTCTGTGAGCTCTCTGTGCAAGGTTTCTGGAGAAATTTGTCCTGGATTACCACGAGGGGGCCAATATTTCCTCTTCATCTCAATTTGAGTTGAACTCTAGACCCGTCCCTGTCATAAAGACCACAGATCAGGACAATGCTCTCTTTCCTTTTCGTGAAACTCTACAAACTCTACAGTTTCCAAAAGGTCTTGAATAACACCACATGTATTTTTGTTATTGTCAGCCAGTCCCATGAATCTTTCAATATTTGCTGACTCTCAGTACTTGTCGAAATTCCACTTTGGTCCAAACTGAAATTACTCAACAATAATTTGATGGACTGCCATGAAATTTTGTACATTGGGCATGGTTTCCCCCTTTTCCACCCACACTGCCATGACATAAACATTCACATTTTTCCACATCTTTATCTTATGACCAAGTACCTGTCAGCCTTAGCTCTACTTTGTGTTTAATATGAATAAGCACATATTAGCATGGTAGCATGCTAAGCTAAGATAGATGGAGAAAATTGGCATTGCAGATGCAAGCTTTTAGCTCAAAGCACAACTGTGCCATGCTCCATGCTCTTCTTTTTTATTTCTTTTCCCTGTACCATAGAAAAAAACCCTAAATAATCAATTTAAAAAAACAAACAAAAAACAACAGGGTTCTGTAGTTTAAAACAAACATTTCTCAAACAGGAGTGAACTGTATTCATTGGGGACTACAGTATGTTTACCCTCTCATTTTACACTTGATGTAAATAAGAACATGTTAGACAGAAGATTAGCATTGTGGATGTTATCATTTAGCTCAAAGCTCAAATTGTGCCAAACAGTACAGCTTCAAATTGCTGCTGGCATGACTTTAGAAGAAAAAAAACCCTGAGCTATTTACTTTTAAAAAATCAGGTTTCTGTAGTTTTAAGCAAACACTTAACAAACAGGAGTAAAGTGTATTTGTTGGGGACAACATTTACCCTCAGATGTGACGGGCTAGTGAGTGTTTACAGCAGCACTACTGTTTATGTGGGCTAGACTCAAAATAAACTGCAGAGGCCATGTTCATTATAATAGAGGAACATGGTCTGATCATGTGTTTTTTAACTTTTTGGACCACAATGGATGTCTATGGCACAGAGGATGTTACCTTTTGGATTGGCAGGAGTTCATTGTTGGCTGTGTTGTTATCAGTTCTGTTCAGGGTAGTTTGTGAAAGGAGAGTTATTTTGGAAATAACTCTGCTGATGTGGTGCCACTAAGTGCAGCTACACCCCACGCTAACTAGGCCTTAGTTCACCAGAGAATCCGATGGTTCTCCTCTGCGACTTGTATCCCAATTAAATGCTTCCTGTTGCCCACTTCCTGGCTCCCTCTTACCTCCATGCCTGTTTATTTCTCCTGCTTGGATTGTAGAGATTAACATCTCCTCTGCAGGAAACCTGGCTAGCAAAGAGGAAGGGGAGACTTCAGGTTTTACAAATACAAACCTGGTGAGGAATTTGTCGTAGTTGACACAACCACGTCTCAGTCCAAACGTCAGATACAAAGTCATTTAGAGGAGGGACGGGGAGGGGCGGGGTTCGACAGCAATATTGCACTAATTCAGTGTTTATTATTATTGTATGAGTTCTTCCATTTCTTATAGTATTTAAGCATGGTGCATTAGCAGTGAGATCATGCACTGTAACTGTAACTAAGAAAAAAATACACAAGTAATGTTGAAAAGAATCACTGTAATACACAGTGCACTGTTCAATATGTCCTAAAACAGGGAGACATTTTGTTGGCATTTTATTTATTCAGAGTGTTTTCACATGATTGTATGGAGTGTTGTTTGTAGTATCTGCAGTCATGTGCATTGATTCTGTATTGAATTTTGATCATCAGATGAACTTGATTAGTTCAGTAAAGTGAAAACTAAACTAATAACATTGAACATATTTCGTATCAAAATACTTTTCATTTTAGTGAAACATGTTGGGAAACGATAATTGTACCAACACAGAAAAAGCAGCTGACACTCACAGCTGACAAGCACTTGACTTGCACAAAGCCAGAATTCACTCGTTTTCCCTCCGTCAGCTGAAGAGCTATCACTTAATGGTTGTACTTCTATTTCAGTCTTGTTCATAGGGATTATGTGTGATCAAATGCACTTATTTTTACTGTCTGACTTAATCCTCCTGCCCGAGACCTGATGGTGATGATGCTCGTTGAAGCACTTCAAGTTTAAATGGAGCTCCAGTTTTTCACACAGCTGCTTTAAAAAGAAAGGGAAAGCTATTTCAGCAGACATTAGATACCACGACTACATCTTCACAACAGTCCTATTTGGAGGAGCTCCAGCAGATGGAAGTTAAGAGGGGAGCGTGAAGTTTATTCATGTTTGGATATATTTTTTGCCACTGCTCCTTTCTCTGTCGGTAATGTGATACAAGTCATTTGACTGCTGTGGTTCAGGACAGTGTTTGTATCTCTCTCTTCTTGACGAGACATCTCTGTGCAGTAACTGTCATAAGGAATCTCCATTTAAATGGGATATTGTAATTCAAAAGTTGGAAAGTAGGTTGTTAAACTGAGGTGAATTTATTATAATCTGTGCTATAAATAACAGTGAAAGAGTCAGTTACATAACTCCAAAGTGGGTTAGGTTTGATGTTACTGTACCTCCTTGTTAAGAGTGGATAAATAAAAATGAATGGTATTGATTGTTTTTCTTCAAATGGGTTTTCCACTTGTATTTCCCATCTTTTATTTAAACTACAGTATC
The DNA here is from genome assembly GCA_900303245.1 of Selene dorsalis. Lineage (NCBI taxonomy): Eukaryota > Metazoa > Chordata > Actinopteri > Carangiformes > Carangidae > Selene > Selene dorsalis. The sequence continues at coordinate 63,654 of OMNW01031177.1, read as the reverse complement.
TAAACTTTGATTTTTGTTTCTGCTGTGGGATCTGGCTTCAGTGCAGTTTGAACCTGCTGGTCCTCATCTGAAGCTTTAAAAGAAGCATTAGAGGTGCTGAGGCCCTGATTACTCTCCCAGTGACTGTACAGTGGCTGAGAGCCAGACTCAGGGTGTGTCCAAGGGTCCTGGGGCTGAGTAGTATGGACAAGCATCCTGCCTCCCTCACATACCGCCTCTTTGAACCCACAGAAAGTCATCAGTTTGTTCCCGAGCACAGAATAATATTTAAAAGAACACCCGGAGCAACTGTGGCCAGCTGAGACCACAAACTGTAATACCAGGAAAAGGTGTCCACTTTGAGAAATGCCTCCCACATTTTGTTTCAATTTCACTTTTACAGTGTTGACAGTGTGTTGTGGTCTGTTTGTCGTAATTTGCCTGCTCTGTTTCTCTTGTTGAATAAAGTCTTTCTTTGTTTTACAGATTTCAACTTTGAGGCGGCAAGGGAGAACACTGTACCCCACGGTGCCTCAAAATGCAGAGAGGGATGCCCAGAGCCTGTTTGTCCAAGAGGTACAATGGAAAAAAAAAAAAAAAAAACTTTTCCTAACCAACTTATTAGTATGAGCAATGGGGTCACTACACTAATTGGCATTTTTCTTCCAAAGTTGGTTATTTTAAGGGGCATTTTAGTCAACATCTTGCACCAGATGAATATCAATCACTTATTTTAGGCCATAGTTTTGATCACTTTCAACAATATATTTTACCCGGATGAGCTATTTTAGTGATCGCACATCTGGATCTTAAATCAGCAGAGAAAAAGTCAGTTAAATTTTTGGCAGCCCAGCTACTCACCATGAGAGACGTCCTATCCTGAGTCTGCTGAGCTGTGAACCCTATAACACCCTATAACAAATATCAACAGGTTATTTGATTGCAGACCATTATCTGGTACAAGAGTCTGGGATGTGGTTAGGAAAGTATGTCACCTGTAACTACACCACTACAATGGAAAATAGTGACACTAATGTGAGTCATTACCCAGTTTGCAGTATAATATTAGCTCTCATGCATATAGCACGTCAAAGCAGATCAGGAAAACGCTTTATTTCATGTGTCCCACAAAACAGACCATCCATCTGACTTTGCGTGTAGCCTGTAGAAACTGTTGCATAAATGGTAAATGGGCTCATTACAGCTCATTACTGGAGCCAACTGGACTGTTTGTGCTATATTTCCTCCATGATATCTTTTATGCCTGGAGAACCAAATGATAAAGTGCAGTTATTTTCTGCTGTCCGCAAATTTATCAAACTCCTGTTTATTTTCTGCCTTCATTGGTTTATAGGCGTGTCTGTCTGGGCTGAGTCATGTACATCCCTCCTATCCAGTGGTGTGGTTGTTCCAAAACAAGTTGTAAACACACACAGAAGTTCATAAGATGTGTTAATTTAGTAATTTAAGTACATTGGGACAGAAAAAAACCATTTTCCAGTAGGTGCTGATAAAATGATGGATTATGACAGTGAGAGGGGAAATGAATTTTCCTCTGGCCAGCACACTGGTCCACCATCCGGCCTCCTGCACACTGCTCTCACTGTCCTCTTAAGCCGGGGACCAAATGGCTGCTGACACTTCATCCTCCAGGTCAAAGTTCAGTGTTTAGGGAGCTTTTGTCTGAACTCATAAAGATACAAAAGCTCCCGGTCAAGTGTTGTGTGACATCACCAGGACAGCTGTGGAGGTTAGCCCAGCGAGAGCCTCTATGTTTCCGATCGCTCTCCTGATCAGGTTGCATTTCATCTCCCCGGTCGAGGCAGTTTCTTGTAAAAGGCACGTATTTCTGTTGAAGAGATACCAGTGAGCTGCTCCTATCGCTGGCTCTAACAATGAACAGATGTCTCCTTTCCAAGCAAAGGGAGATAAAGATACACACCCTCCCAGTTTGTGTTGGTAGATGGATAGACTGAGTATCAGTTCACTCCTTTTTCCATAGGGGTCAGACTGTACATGGGCTTTCCCAAGGCAAATACTTTATTGTGGTTATGCTTTAATGTTGTTCACAAAAAAAACTGAAAGAAAATACTCGATAGCCCAGCTGCTGCAATTTTAGGAAACTGACTGTTTCAGAGGAAGATCCTTTCATTTACAGGTGGTTTTACACATCAGAGACTGGTTTGTCTTTGGGAAAGACGATACAATGATACATTAAAAGGCTGTGTAAAGCCACACAGAGGGAAAGAAATAAAATCTGATACATTGCCAGAGGTGATGTCGCTTGAGTGCGTTTTGGGTTTGGTCTTGAGACTGCAAGTTTGAAACTGAACAAATCTGAGGGTGTGGAGCTGAAAAGAAATGAGTTTACCAGAACTTCTCTAACCTGTTCCCATCTCTGTTTGAGACGAGTGTGGGGCTACAGCCGGACACGTAACACACCGAATCTCTATCAATGATCAGTTTGCTCTGGAGTAAAAATCTGAGGTTTTTGCTCATTTTTTTTCTTAAAATGTTATTCTTTGCTCTTTTAAAGGTATGAACATGCTTCAATCAAAGTTCTCAGCACCTGAAATCCCCTCCTACCACAATAAAAAAAAGAACACCTCTTAATGCATCTCCATGGCATCTTAGCCATCTTGATTACAAACAAGTTAAGCAAACTGACATTTGAACACAACCCTGAAGCTCTGCTGTACTGTGACTTGTGCTGTATTGACACAGTGTTTGTTAGCGGACATGTAATGGATTTGCATTGTGTCTTCTCAGTGCATTAAGACTTACAAGTCCGACTGGCATGTTGTCAACTACAAGTATGAGGACTACTCTGGAGACTTTCGGCAGCTCCCACAGTAAGTCTTCACTTCAAAAGCTCATCTCTGCTGCACTCTCTGCTCACAGAGGTGATGTGCTCATGTGCCAAGACACTTTTAAGACAGGCAAATAACAACAGCTATTCTGCACAATGTATGGACACCAGAGATTTTAGACAAAAACACCACAGTACACACACACACACACACACACAGTTTGACCTTTTTGTTTCCTGTCGTGACTTAATTACAAAGAAAAGGAACACAGTGTGAAAAAAATCATTCTTATTTCCTTGCAACAAAAGAGTGTTTCCTTTTTATGATGCACTGGATAATTCCAGACTGCAGCCAGAGTGGAAACCACCCTCATTGTCCAGAGATTGTGTCATCAGCTCCAGCCTCTTCCCTGAAGAGTATCTGTTTTACTGACAATCTGTATGAATATGAGTTGACAATGACCTTGACAGCCTTACCGCTGCCAAATACTCTGTTACTTCTGTAAATATGGGGAAGTTAAAACAATACACCGTGACGTGGATCGCGTGGTGCAGTTTTTTTAACCTCCTGGTGCATTTTCATTTTCCAGCAGGCAGCAGCACACCTTAATGTGTTTCCATGCGCGGTCAAGTGCTGCTTTTCACCGCTCCTGGAATTTACATTTGCCTTGATGCTGCCTTTTTCCGACTGCAAAATTACTTCCAAAAAAAAAAAAAAAATTAGAAAAACACAAGGAAAAACCACTTAATGTCCATCACACCACTTCG